>CAUYTI010147003.1:0-28236 GCA_963575145.1 Galago senegalensis
AAAAAAGTAATATCTATAAGAATTATGTAGAAAGGTCTCCAAGAATACTGATATGTGAAAAAGCAGATCACAAAGGTATGATTTCTTTTACATATTCAAAAATCTTGTGTAAATAGACACGTATCCGTATACAGATTCAGATGGTCCCTGACTTAAAATGGTTCGACTTAATGATTTTTGACTTTATAGTAAGTTCATTGGGATGTTAAATACATCTTCAAGTTATAGTATTTTCAACTCCCGAGGGATTTGTTAGGCCATAACCCCATCATAAGTCAAGGAGCAACTGTATATATAAAGGGGACAACAAGGAAGCTCAGCGAATTGTCTCTGGAAGGGAATGGGTTGTGAGAGAAGGCAAAAAAAAACACCTTCATGTTGAACTCTTTAAACTACTATATATATATATTTTTTTTTTATAATGACTATGAAATGATTTTTAAAGTGGGGAGACAGAAGCAATATTGTGATCAGCAGCCTACCTATGCTGACGGGGGATGGATGCGATGCTTAAAGACAATGTGAACAGGTGAAAATGTAAATTTAAACACATCGCTCCTCCACTTAAAATCCTTCTGTGGCTCTATTACCTGGGGAATAAACCCCAAAACTCTGAGCAGAGCTTATAGAAACATACCTTACCCAGTCCTACTGATTTTTCTGGGGTAATTTCCTGCCACACACCCCGGAGTGGCTGTTCCCTCCATTGCACCCTGGCAAACTCTTAGTCATCTGTACCATTACCTCTCTGTTGTTCTTCTCCCCAGCCTGAAGAGGTAACTGCTCACCCATCTGATAAAACTTTTTATTTCCAGATCAACATTTGTTAAAGTGTGGAGCTACTTTTATCCATGTGTGAATTCCTAGGGAAAGTAGGCTGCTAACATTCATTTTTTAGGTCTCAGTGCCTAGTACAGGACCTGGCGTATAACAGGAGCAGAATAAGTTTGTTGAATGAATGAATGGACAGAGACTTCCATTCTGTATGCATCTATTAGAGCATTATTAATGGAAGGGTTATCATATTGGAAGTATGGATGCTTTAATAATGATTTCTTTTCTGAGGATAAAGAAAACAAGAACTTTTGGTCTGAATTCAATCTGACATGGAAGTTGTATTAATTTGCTAGGGCTGCTATAAGAAGGTATTAGAGACTGAGTGGCTTAAACAACAAAGATTTATTTTCTCACAACTCTGGAGGCTAGAAGTCCAAGATGAAGATGTAATCAGGGTTGGAATCTTTTTTTTTTTTTCTAAAGCAGAGTCTCATTCTGTCACCCTAGTTAGAGTGCTGTGGAATCAGAGCTCACAGCAACTTCAAACTCCTCTTGCCTCACCCTCACGAATAGCCACAACATCTGTCTGGTTTTTCTATTTTTAGTAGAGATGGGGGTCTCATTCTTGCTCAGGCTGGTCTCAAACTCCTGAACTCAAGCAATCCACCCGTCTCGGCTTCCCAGAGTGCTGGGATTTCAGGCATGAGCCATCTTGCCTGGTAGGGTTGGGATCTTCTGAGGCCTCTCTCCTTGACTTGAAGATGGTTGCTTTCTTGTCTTGTCATAGGATCCTTTCCTCTAATATACACATGCCCTTCATGTGTCTTTTTGTGTCCAATATTAGTTAGATTCCATTAGAGTTCATCATAATGATTTCATTTTTAACTTAATAACCTCTTTAAAGGCCTATCTCCAAATACAGTTGCCACATTGTGAGACATTGAGGGTTAGGGCTTCAGCAGATGAATTTTCAGTGGACACAATTCAGGCTATAATAGAAGAGCTGAAAACTTCCGAGGAATATAGTCATTTCATTTCAGAGTTGGTAGAATAATAGTATCACAAGAGTTAAAGGGAAATCTATAGGAAGGTATATTTAAGACAAAGAAAATTCAAACAAAATCATGTAAGTAAAAAATCTGTAAAGGAAGATGCTGTTCCATAATATTGTAGGCTGAAATATAAGATGCTGAGGTCATTATCATTACATGTACTTAAGAGGAAGGATTGTTGCCCTGGAAGGGATCTATGTCCAGTGACTTTTCAAACCTCTTCCAATGACCAGGTTTCTTGATTGTGCATTACCCACTCCCCAGATTGTGATAAGGAGAAAAAATAGAATTCAAATCCAATCTCTCCCAAATAAAATAGGAAGCGGACAAGAAGTCCTCTGAAAACTAGGAGGAAAAGTGGGAGATGCCAAGGGGAACTTCTCACACAGGTGGTGAAATACAGACACCAAATGTTGAGGTTGACTTGCCTTGATCTTGGCACAACCATGGAAATACTGATGGCTCCTGTGCTCATACTTAAGGGAGGGAGGGTGCAGGTTTTGATGCCTTTGTTCTTGTATCAGTCAGTATAGTCTTCCCGAGATCTTTTACTATTGCTTCTGCACTGCCTGGTGAAAACAGTTTTTGGAGGTATGAACCTTCTGCCTATCTGAAGAGGTATACCCTTGTTTGTTCCTATTCAGAGCCATAATGTGAATTGGGATGAAATATCGGCTGCCTATCACACTTAATAAATCTGTGTTAAGAATCTGTTTTTTGAAAGGAATATTGGAACTGTTCAGATATACTCTGCAGGAGACAGGGCTGCTTTATTATACAATCCACACTGGTTTCCCACCCCACCTTTTTTTCTTATTGAACTGGTTACTCAGTCATACTAAACATAAAATAAAGTGAAATAAATAAATATAAAAACTTGGAGTGCACTGAGTCTTTTCACTGTCAAGCTGGCTCAAATGTTCTCAAAAGTTTATCGGAGAGCTTGGTTGCCCTGGTGAAAATAGAATTGTGCAGTGAAACAGAAAATAAGATGTCATGGCAAACTAAACATCTTCACTTTCTGGACAAATATCTAAGTTGACTGGAGCATAGAGAGGGGCCTGGGAATGACCAGAGGGAGGAAGCCGGCCTTCCCTACCCCATGTTTTTGGCTTCCCTAGGGTTCAGGCGAACAAGTGAGTGAAATTCCCCAATACTCAGCTCCTGATGAAGGATTTGGCAACTTTTGGCCAGCTCAAGTCTACACTTGGGCGGCTCCTTCATATGTCGTGGAAGTGAAGATGTTTAGTTTGCCGTGACATCTTATTTTCTGTTCTACTGCACAGTGTTATTTTAACCAAAGTGGCTGACTCTTTCCCTGATAAACTCACTGAGACTTGATATTTGCAAGCAACTCCCATTAAAATGAATGGATATTAAAATCACTCCATGTGTGTGTGTGGTGTGTGCAGAAAAGAAGAGAAGGGTGAGAAGTAGGGGGGGCTGAGAGGGAGAAGAGGGAAAAGTCTGATCACATTCACTTATTCGCTTGTTTTTTAATCTATTTCAGACCCCAGTTAAGAATGTGGATAGGAACTATGAATCCTAGGAAGAAGGACTGTTGTAAGGATTAAATAAAATATCTCGACCATATCAAGCACTCCATAAACAAAATCAAACGAGGGCCCAGCAATATTAAACACTTTATGAATATTAACTATTTGATTATTTACAAAAATATAAAGAAGAAAAAGAAGAGAAACAGAAAAGAAAGACATAAAATTGAAGAACAATTTGGGGAATATTTGTACTAAATTATGTACACTAAGGAAAATTTATAACAAACTTAATCTGAGGTACACTTGATTAAATAAGTATCTGCAGAATATTACAAAACTGCCCACCTAGTTGTATACATGCCCTTGCAATGTGACTTTGTGGTTTTTCCCAGTATGAAGTAGAGTCTACTTTTCCACATTTTGAATCTGGGCTCCTACTGTGACTTGTGTTAGCCACAGGATGCAGCAGATGTGATATTGTAGATTCTGAGCCTAAGTCTTAAATGACCTCACATCTTCCTCTTTCCCTCTTGGATCTCTGTTATGCTGTCATATGAACAAGGTCAGCCTAGTCTACTTCATGATGAGAAGTGTGTGGCTCAGTCATCCCTTTCCACATGTTGGTAGCCAATTTCTAGAAACAGAGCTTCCTAGCTGACTGAAAGCCACTGCAAACACGAGTCCAGCTGAAACCAGAAGAATCATACAACTGAGCCCAGCCCAACTGCCAACCCACAGAATCATGAACTAAGTAACCATTATTTAAGCTCCAAGTTTGGGGTCATTTGTTATGCTGCAAAAGTATCCTATACAATGATGTTTATAAAAATGCATTCATTATCATAAGGTTATAATGTTAATACAAATTATTTAGTACCTGAAAGTAACATGATCATATTTGTAAAACAGTTTTTAGCTTTTCCTTCCTTATTGCTTAGTTCCTTAGTGACGTTAATCGGTTCAGAGCCCCCTATTTAATCACCAACACACACACAGAGACACATTTAAAGACAAAGACTTTAGGTCTGACTTCTCCAATGGCTGTGATTCCTGAACACTAATTACTGGCACTCCATGGTCCAGGACCAATATTTACTTTCCAGCTCTCCACCTAGACATTTTTTAATGCCTGGTCCCTTGTATCAAGTAGGGTCGAATCAGAAAAATAGAACCCATTACTTATTTTAATGAAGAGAATTTAATATAGGGGAATGGTTTAACAGACATTGGAGAACTTAAAGGCAAACAAAGGAATGCTGCAGAAAGAACACTGCCCAAGGGCTAAAGAACAAAGCAGAATAGTGGACGCTATTGGAATCTAGCACTGTAGCTGAGCTATTGGAGGAGCACTGTAGAGCTGAGACTCTCCCTTCTGCAAAGCAGGGCCTGGCAGGATGGTGCTGATACCCAGGGATGCAGTAAGAGTATTCATGGGAATGCCAAAAGAAGCCAGAAACCACTCCTGGAGTCAGTGGGTGAGGCAGGAGTGGAGAGCCACTGCTGGGTCTTAGTGATAGGACAACAAGCAAGTAGGAAGGAACAAGTCCCGTCAACCTTTCAGTCTCTGTCTGGGGCTCTTCTTTATAGAGCCTAACAGGACTTATTTAGCAGGCAAAGAAGAGTTGTGGTTTCTAGAGTCTCAGATGAAGTATAGAGATGTCCTGGGAGCCAAGATACTGTCATTCCCAGTCTTTATCTTGAAGACTTCTTGATCATGAGTTTCTTATCTTTTCTAAGTGTCCACCTTGGATGTCTTGGACTTAAAACAGTAAAAACTCCAAACTCAAAGTCAGTGCTTTAACAATATTTGTTTAAATAAATGAATATGAAGCTGTAAGTTATTTTTTTAATACCTCACTTGTGTCAGATGCCGTACTAAGCATGTTTATTCTTTAACACGCACAACCACATGGGGAAGAAGATAATAGTTCTCTGTCCTTATGTTGGTCAGTGCCCAGTTAGAAAAACAGAAATCTATCTAGGTATTTCAAATAGAGGAAATTTAATAAATAAAATGTGTCACAAAAGTTGGAAGATCTGGAGGCAGGTGATGCTACCCAGAGCTCGTAAGTGTGTACTCACTGCTGAATGTGACCAAGCTCTACTCCACACTTACACTTGTGTGATGATAAGAACCAGCACTATTATTGTCATTGAGCAGGCAGGGTGATCTGCCTCTACTGTTGCTACAGCAACTTCCTCAGCTATAGAAACCACTATCACTATTGCAGGACCCTGCAGCCAATTACTTTGCAGCTATAGTAATCATCATTATTTTAGGAAACCACAGTCCTAATGAGGTTAATGCTGGATTGAAAAGCAGAAAAACAACTTTGGTTTTCCAAGTCTCTGGCAAGAACCTCCTTTGTGGTGGACTTTAAAGGAAGTCATCTAGGAAGGGAGTTTGGGAAGTGTAGTTTTCAAGCTTCTAGCCCTGGCAGTATAGAGAATAGTAAAGAGAAACAAGTGTGCGGCTGAGACCGATAATCGTATCTGGAACAGTTTACCCCTTTGGCTACTCAGCACCTGTATATGTTCTTCTATCCTAATAAATTTTACCAATAACACCAACAAATGCATGCTTCCACTTAATACAATGTTATCCATTGTACAATACAATACAATGCTTCCCCTTAATACAATGTTATCCATTGTGCAAAGATACTTTCATTCTCTTCCTAATGGGAAAACATAAAGTCCTATTGGTTATATATCTCAACTGGCCCAATCCATTAATGTTGTTTATCTTCCTTGGTCTAAGAACCCTGTAACCTATTTCCATATACATTACTTAGGGTTTTGCTAATATAATGAACAGGAGCTTGCAATAACTTAGGTGTATAAAGCTATGTCCTTCAAGGCCAAACTTTAAACTTTTGCCCTTGGGGTTGTTGGAATTTGATTCTGATTATGAATATGGAGGCCAACAGAAGTGGAGAGAGTGAAGTATGAGAAAAATCAGCATCCCCTTGTAGGGAAACTGCCTTGGATGAAGTTATTAACAAGGTCTTCTTCCAAGGCAAGACTGACTAGTCTTCCTGTGTGGGGAAGGAGAGACCCCTCTTACTAGAAAGGGAGCTCAGGTGATCTGCAGTTTCTCAGATATGAATGAGTCCATCCAGATGGACCCATTCCAATTCTCAGGATCCCACTCCTTCCTCAAACTCCCACATGCAAGACCTGACGAATTTATGAATTCAAATTACATTGTAATTCTCCAGCCTGTGAGATAGAATTTTGGATCTAGATAGTCCTGTGACTAAAAAGATAACATAATCTTTTTATGCCATCATAGAAGCTCTCTGTTTCTGTGACTAGACCTTGAACTGAGATATTACAGCCCTAATCTTGTCATTTTCTTTCATAAGCTCTCCAAGAAAGTCAGAAACAGCCATCCCACCCCATAGTCTTATAGTCAGCATTCTTACTGTCCCCCTCACCCCATTCTTACAGTAATCATTGCCATTACTGAAACACCCATAATTATCTGCTGGGGCCTCTATGGCATTGCTACTAACCTGCTGCTCCCACTTCCAGAGTTAGAATCAGAAAAACAACTCTCTTTTCCTGTTACTTTTCATTTTCCTACAATCTCTCTCATTGGCAGAGACTAACCTGTATACACTGACATCAGAGGCTGAAAAACATAGTTTGTAGTCTTCCTGATTTACACAGCAGAACTAGGAGGACAAGTGTCCAATTGAGAGCCAGGGGGTCATTATTACTAACGCCATTTTAAAGATAAAGCAATGGAGGTTAAAGAGCTTAAATAACCTTCCCCAGTACATAACAAAGAGCTTAAAACAGGGAAAAGACACCTGAGATCTCTGAATCCAGAGGCTCTGGCCTTTCCACTGTGTCATGTGTTCCCAGGAACCAATTGTCAGAGTTTGCAAAGGAATGAGATGCTGGGATTTGAGAATCATTCCATTTTAGATTCATCAAACGTTGCTCCCAACTGATTTGGGTTTGCAGATAAGCCTCCTTGCCATCATTAAATGTTCAAGTTATGCCAGGATAAAGTAAGTGCACATTAAAAGGAAGCCACAGAATAGTGGTAAAATCCAAAGATTGCTAGGGTTTGTAACTCAGCTCCACTTATTAGTGGTCTAACGTCGAGCAAGTTTTGTAGCATCTCTGTCCCTTGGTTTCCTTATCTGTGTAATGGTGATAAAAATATTGCCTGCTCAAATAGTTGACATGAGAAATAAATGAGTTAATGTACATAGAGCTTATAGAATAGAACCTGGAACAGAGAAAATGCTCAATAAATCTAGTTTATATGAATCTATATTTCATTGCATTTGACTGCCAAGGAGCTTCCAAAGACAGAGCATTGTCTCCAATGTTTTTCTCAAAACCAATTGTGTCTACTGACATCTCTCAAGAAATGTGGATGCAAAAACTTTCCCCAAAATAAAAGGCAAGGGATGACCCAGGTATTCCAAGAGGAAAGGCTTGGGGGAAAAAGAGACCTGGGATAAGGATGAACATCCAACATGGAGTGAGGGAGCTCAGGAGATCAGGTACAATTGTGGTCTGAGACCACACTTTGCACACAGTCTGGACTGGGAGAACCAGAAAGCTGCCTACTTATGGGTGACAAACAGGGGTTTAGGTGTTGGGCAGTATAACAAAGTGGTAGGAATATGGCCCTTTAACAGGAAGAGAACTATACCCCTCATACACCTTGGTCAAGGTACAGTTTGGAATAAAGTCCTGGGGAGCTCATGGGCCTCTAAGGTGTATCACTAGGCTGCACAAGACTGAGCCCTAGGTTATAGCTGGTACTGTTTACTCATCCCTTCTTTCATTCAACAACTATTCATTGAGCAATAACTTGTATGTCAAACTGGGTTGGGCTCGGAGGGCTAAAGAGATCTCTGTAGGTTGTTGGCATTTGTCAGTTTGCCTCATGGTGGCAATTATCACTTCAAGAAACTCACATCTCTGAACCTGTAAGCCAAGATCCACGATAAATATTGGTAAGTATTGAAAAGAGTGAGAATGTTCATTCATCAAGTAGCTCCTCTATGTTCAGCCCACTTTGTGAACATCTCCTCACTTAATTCGCATGATGATCCCATAAAATAGGTTCTAATATCCCCATTTCACAGATGAGGAAACTGACATTCAGAGAGGGTGGCAACTTATGCCACCACACAGGAAGAGTTTGGGATTCTGATTTCCCATAATGGATGGAAGGGAAAAGCCTGGTTTTCTCAAGCCATACTCTCTGAGAAATTCTTATCTTTAACGGGGATATCAGAGAAAGGAGTGAGGTCGAGTTGCTGAAAATTTTGTCATTTTTGCCTATTTCTCAGGCAGTTGACTGATGGGAAAACACTGGAGAATGCTTTTTATTGTCCAGTGGCGCTCTGAATGTTTTTAAGGGGTTTGTCTGAATACTGTGTGTGTGTGTGTGAAGAACAAGAAAATATCTGATTATGATGCTGTAACTGCTTCCCTGGAAAGTCTGGTAGCTGCTGCTTCCAACCCAGTAGAAAATCTGAAATACACCAAATTTTCTGGAGGGAATAGACCACACCAGAATTTGGCCCAAACCCCTAGTCCCTGGTGAAGCAAAGCTACTCTTTACTGGTCCTAAGTCTGTTTTATTATTCATGGTACCTAGCTGATTGCTCAGATAGGGTTAGGAAGGTCAGTGCAACATTAATATGTTGAATTGGGAGATGGCATGGGCTGGAGATGGAACCTGTCACACCAGAGTGATTCTTATTGAGAGGTTGATTTGATATTAATATTAATTTGATGTTTCTTCCCATCTTCAAGAAATTTGTCCTACCTAGATAGGAGAATACTTGAATGCTAGCCCCATGCAAAGCAGTAGTATATGTTGGGTTTTATGGTGGGGGTAGGAGAGTTGGGGGCAAGGGGAGAGAAGATCAGGATCATCTTTAGTGTGAGGCTCTAACACGAATATTTGGGAAGACATGTATAAAGTCTTTAGGGAGAATTAAATAAATTTCCACTTTTTTGCCCAAATGTATAGTTCCCAAGTATGTTTGTTCAAATCCACACGATCTAATACCCAGAAAGGGACATGCCAGCAACATTATCCTCACTTACCAGCCTTCATTCCAGTTTAAACCAATGGTCCTCAACCTGGCTGCACATTGGAATCACCGGGAAGTATTTAAAAAATTGTGAAGCTGGGCGGCACCTGAGACTCACAGGAGTATGGCGCCAGCCCCATATACCAGAGGTGGTGGGTTCAAACCCAGCCCTGGCCAAAAACTGCAAAAAAAAAAAAAAAAAAAATTGTGATGCCTAGTCCTTAGCCCAGTGTCTTAGTCTGCTTTCTTTTGCTTATCATAATACCTGAAACTTGGTAATTTATTTTTTAAAAAGAAATTTATTTCTTACAGCTATGGAGGCTGAGAAGTCCAAGGTTAAGTCCAAGTCTGGTGAGGGCCTTTTTGCTGGTGGGGATGCTGAGGGTCCTGAGGCAGCATAAGGCATCACATGGTGAAGATGCTGAGTGTGCCAGCTCAGGTTTCTCTTCTTTAAAGCCACGGGGTTCTGTTCCTATGATACTGTATTAATTACATAATTTGTTTATACATTAATTTATGAATTAATAGATGAATGATTAGTCACCTCTTAAAGGCCCCACCTCTCAATACTGCAACACTGGGGTTTCAATGTCAGTTGATAACATGATACTTATGTCACGTTTCAACATGAGTTCAGATAGGACAAACATTCAGACCAGAGCACCCAGGTTTATTGAATCAGAATCTC
Source organism: Galago senegalensis (assembly GCA_963575145.1). Classification (NCBI taxonomy): domain Eukaryota; kingdom Metazoa; phylum Chordata; class Mammalia; order Primates; family Galagidae; genus Galago; species Galago senegalensis. Next base: position 10,094 of record CAUYTI010147003.1, read on the forward strand.
TAACGTTGGGACTGAGCGCAGATATGTTCAAAAACTCTCCATCTAGTTCTAATTTGCATTAAATCTAATGCAAATCTAATTTAGGATTAAAAAACAGGACATTGTCTTTGAGATATCTTCAAATGAAGTAAACGGAATGAAACCTCAAGAAACAGGCACCTTGTAACATCCTTCCCCACTCCCATCATCCCCAGGGTGCAGAGATGGGCTCTTCTGGGCAGGCAGGAACAGCAGGCTTTAAGCCTAGCTCTGAATGTCTTCTCTACTTCATATGCCACTAATTCTCCAATTTGAATATGCACATCTGGCGGAAGTATCTGGTAAATGAGGACACCACTGTTGAGCCTGTGGGACACTCACTCTGTCCCATCAGGGAACTATGAGATCTCTATGTGACAAGTGAGAGGTGCCGGTGGCAACTCATACATTCAAAAGTTAATTTCTTTCTTTTATTTGCTCAAATTAGATAAATATTTAATAATCTGTACTGAAAAGAATACTTGAGATCATCCACATAAATATTCTAGTATTTTCTTACATTACTTAAACAGATTCTCCCACCTTGTCTATTTTGGAGACACTCTGGAGATGTCATGACCCAGTCAGGAGAACTGGCTGGAGGAGGTAGGGCCAGGGGTGGAGAGGCCTTGTGCCACTGTGTGTCCTGGAGAGCAGCAAACAGAATGGGCTGTGGCGTTGGTAGAATAGAGCTGGAAAGACTGTAAGGTGGGCATGGGGGTGCTGGCTCCTGAGGTTAGGGACCCAAAGGAAGAGCAGATTGTGAGGCAAATGATGACTCTGGACAGTGCCTAGGTTGCTGTGTCCATCAGGGCCCTGTAACTCTGGAGAGAGGTCAGGAGAAGGGTCTGGAATGGTGCATACATTTGGTAGTTGAGACCACCCAGGGAAGTCTAGGCAGTCAGCACCCTGCAGACGCATGTTTAAGGGCCGAGGAGAAGGTACTTGTGAGGAGTGGCTGGCCTTCTTTCCAGACTTTGTGAAGATTCCAAGCACTTTGGCCAACCCAGCCTTTTCCATGTTCCCTGAAATGGTGAGCCCTTCAGGTCCTATCACAGGAGCATGAGGGCAACTGAGCTGAACAGGCAGCCCTACAGGCCTGGGTAGATAGCTACAATCTGTAGAAGCTCCATAGTCTTTGGGCCAGAGAGGACTGCCATGAAGATCACCAGACTACTTCCCCCATGGAGGCACTGCCACCTGCCCGCAAGACAGAGGGAGATGCACCAGGGCTCCCTGTTCCTCTTGATAGTTCTGTTTTGCTGGCATTACACATAAATGAAACATTACGAGGAAAATTGGAGTCTCATTAACAATTACTCTCCCAGAAGTTGTATGCGTTTTGTTTTTTTAAAAACATTTGTAAACTATACACTGACCAGAGCACCTCTAATTTACAAAAGAAGAAGATATTACCTAATGTCTACAATGGAAGGCTTTAGAGCCAGGTTGTCCAGGGGTGCCACTTACTACTCAAAGTTTTGGAAAAGTTACTTAACCTTCGAAAAGCTCACCTTTCTCAATCTGTAAAATGGTAACAATAATGTTGTGAGGTTTCAAAAGATGGTCCACAGAAAGCTCTTTGCATACTCTGGGCTTGACCAGCATTAGCTGCTGTTAGGTCAGTGTGAGGGTGACTGACCAGACTGGTCAGAGAGAGCATCTAAGAGAGGGGGATTGGCTTCTGGTCAGAGTCTGGGGGTCCACATCGCAGGATGTCTGGGGGGACGAGGTCAGGGAACTTTGGTCAACTTTCTTCAGTGAATCATTGCTTCTCAGCTCTGTGGGTCTGTTTCTTCCAACCACCCAAAGCTACTCAATAGCTAAGATGCTGTTTGCATTTCCTGATTTAGTTAATGAAACAGTCCATAGTTTTATAATAACTCTTCATATAAAACAATTTCTTTTTCTCATTTGATTAACAACTGAGTATTTTACTTTCCAGGCAAAGGAAAGAGAGGGAATTTTTAGGAATCACTTATGCTCTTTGTGAAACAATAAGAAATACTGCTAATTTCAGCTTGAAATAATTCTATACTTCTATTCTTCCAGTAAATAAGAGGACACCTTTTGTTGGTTTTCAAGATAGATAAGAGGCATTAGATGTCAGAAGTTGAAGAAGAATACATGGAAAGAAAACTCAAAGTTGAGAAAATTCTACTTTAGATGATTTGTTAAAAAAATATAAGTAAGGAAGGCTGCTATTACTTAATTTTCTTTTCCTTTTTTTTTTTTTTTTAACTAATATGAGGTACAGATGATTTGGTTATATTCTTTGCATTTGTTAGGTAAAGTTTCAAGTTGTGGTTGAGCCCTCTATCTGGGGGATGTGCTGGATACTATTACATTGTGCCCATCAGGTGAGAGCTTACCGATCCTCCTCCCTCCTTCCCCCCGCCTGTTCCTTTTCCCCCTCCCCTCTCGAATTTGTGTTTTTCTTTCTTGTGTGGGTATGAAGTTGTTTCTCTATTGGTTTCATATTAGTATTACATACACTGGATACTTGATTTTCCATTCTTGTGATACTTTACTAAGAAGAATGTTCTTCAACTCTATCCAGATAAATACAAAAGATGTAAAGTCCCTATCTTTTTATGGCTGAATAATATTCCATGGTCTACATATACTACAGTTTATCAATCCATTCATGGGTTGATTGGCACTTCAAAAAAAATTATCTAAAGTGGGGTGTTTGGAACGTTGAGTTTTCTTCCTACATATCCTTCTTCAACTTCTGACATCTAACGCCTCTTATCTGTCCTGCAACCCCAAAATATATGCTCTCTTATTTACTATAAAATAGAAATATAGAGTTATTTCAAGCTGAAAATATGAGTACCTCTTATTGTTCTACAAAGAGGCTAAGAAATCCCCAAATTTTCTCTCTTTCATTTGGCTGGAAAGTAAAATACTCAGTTATTAAGCAAATGAGAAAATAAAATAGTTTTATATTCCACATCTTGGTGACTGTGATGTTTAATTTTCATGATAAGCTTGTTACCACTGATAGCAGGACACCAGGGTTCTGTGGGAGCACAGCTTGACTACAACATGGAAATCTTTTGTAAGCTCTTCCTGATCACTATATATTTTTTACTCTATGTTTATTGTGGAAAAATATGTATGACATAAAACTTCCATTTTAATAATGTTTGTTTTTTTTTTTTTAACTAATCCCTCAGGTATGGATTCATTCCTGGTCTTTCTATAACATTGACCTACTTACGTCTGTTTTTCTTTTTTGTTCTTTACTGTCCTAGTGAATATGGCCTGAACAACAGATTAGCTGAAATTTATTAACATTTTCTCTGTAGTATAATATGGTTAATTTTTATAAATATTGACAAACAGATACAATCTGTATATGGTATACACCTCTGTCTTTCTCTCTCTTATCTATAATTTCTATTACTGTTAGGTGTGTGTCTAAACTCTTTTGTTTACTATTTATTTATTTATTTATTGAGACAGAGTCTCACTTTGTTGCCCTGGGCATCATAGCTCACAGCAACCTCAAACTCCTAGGCTCAAGTGATTCCCTTGCCTCAGTTTTTCATTTTTAGTAAAGATAAAGTCTCAATCTTGTTTAGGCTGGTCTCAAACTACTGACCTCAGGCAATCTGTGTGCCTTGGCCTCCCAGAGTGCTGGGATTACAGGCGTGAGCCACTGCGCCCAGCCTCTATTATGGTTCTGTGTGGGTCTAAACTTTTTTTATAGAGGGATTTGAAGTTTGGTTTGTTGGGGGAAGGAGACCCTTTTGACTTTTAGATTAACTAATTGCTTTTCACTAGAGAGTTCTGCACGGGGTATTGGAGGTACATTTTCAGATAATAATAACATGCTCCTTTTGCTCTTTTTATGACTATTTTTTCCCATTTTGATAATTTTAAAGTGTACAGTTCAGTGGCATTAAGTACATTTATCTTAACCATGGTTATGTAACCAACACCACAATCTAGTTCCAGAACATTTTCCTCACCCTGAAAGCAATCTCCATACCCACTGAGAAGTTACTAACTATTCGACCCTCTCTCTAGCCCCTGCCAACTGCTAATTTGTTTTCTGTCTCTATGGATTTGCCTATTCTGTATATTTCATCTAAATGAAATCATACAATTACTATGTACTTTAAAACATGAACAACTCAGGCTGTCTTTTGAGTAAAGGTGGGAGGTTAAGGTGGAGAATTATGTGCTCTCCTTCCTAAGACCCCACTAAAGAAATATAAATATTCAGTAAACCCACAAGGACAAAGAGATTGGTAGAAAAGATAGCTGATACAAAACTTCAATATATTTTTAGATACTTGGAGGTAAATAGAGAAACAGAGAAGACATGGCTTGAAGTATGGACTGAACAGACAGCCAATTAGCCCTTAGACTCCTGTGGAGTGACCCGGAGGTAGCACTTAAGGGGTGAAGCATGGGGCTAAAGACAGGGGATTAATCTGAGCTCACCCCAGTCAACCTGAGTCTTTATCAACCACCACCCTGTCCACAGAAGGTCAGTGATCAGATGTCCACTCCATCACATGGCTCAGAGGTCTCTCTCTGGATGGCCTTGTGTATTGACATTTAAGGGCATCTCAGAAACCCTGTCTGCTCAATCTGAAGCAGGGCTCACCAATTAGCAAGCCTTACCCTTGTGATCTACCCTTCTAATCATCTTCTATTGCCACATATGTATGAATAGAAAATAAAGGGTCCCTCAAACATTTGAAGAAGGCTTCCAACAGGAAAAAAGATGAAATAATGTGTACAAAAAATGACTAAGTATGAACAAGAAGTATAACTCAGGGAATTGAAAGATAAAACCAAACCTTAAAAAAAAACTGACAAAACCAAATCAGTGTCCAAATTAGTATTTTAATTGATATCCTCAAAAAAGAAAAAAATAAGGAAAGATAGTCATAAATAAAAGGAACTCCAAGGGAAGCAGAAGGAGCTCTTAGAAAGGAAAGGCATCATTGCCAGAATTAAAAATTCAATACATGTTAGAAGATGAAATGGAGACAATCCCCTGGAAAGGAGACAATGAGGTCAAAAATCAGACATATAGAGGATCTAATCCAGGAGGCCCAACATCTGCTCAGCAGTTTTTCTGAAAAGGAGCCCAGAGAGAAGTGAGGGGAGAAAATTATTTTAAAAATACAGCCAAATGTTCCAGAGCTGAATGATAAATGTACAGACTTTTATTTAAAATTCACTAAATGCTGGAAGTAATTTAAAAAATACTCATATCAATACCTTTTATTGTGAAACTTCCGAAGCCCAGCTATAAAGGACAATCCTAAAAGCTTTCAGTGTAGAAAGGAAAGCACATCTACACAGCACATCTACAAAGGAACGAGAGCCTGAGTGGCACCGCATGCGGCACTGTAGGCTGCAGTACACGGGAGCAGTCTTCAAAATTGTGAAGAAAAACGATTTTCAATTTAGCATTCCGCATTCACCAGACCACCAGTCAAACATGAGGAGAAAGATGATGACATTTCATACATGCAAAGATACAGACAACTTCTCAACCTAAATATGCTTGAGTAAAACTGGGTGTGAAACAAGATGAGAGAAGTAACCGGATGCAGGAGAGGTAGAGTCAACCCAGCAGAGCAGTGGGAGACTGCTCCAGGGAAAGCTCTGGGGAGAGGGTCTTCAGGAAACAGGGGGCTCAGCACAACTGCTGTGATGGCATAAAACCATGCTGTGGGTATGTTGATGACAGAAAGACAGCAGGAAAGGAGAAAGGCAATTAGAGACACAAGACCAAATGCTATACAAGAGACGATATGCAGTTATGTGCACACCTTTGCTTTGCAGAGGACACATTTACTGTGTCATCATGATGTAAACTCCTGATTATTGATTTAACAAAAATGGTGAAATAACTATATTAGGAGGATGTAGACAGGTGAGGAGGGGACAGTCTAAGAGAGTTAAATATCCATTCATCTTAACACCATAATCGATAGATAATGTTGACAGTGGATAAATCAAGAAATAGTTGTAGAAGCACATTATCTGGAAACAGAGAATAACCCATGGAAAAAATAGCTTAAGAAGTTAAAAATGCTGGTGTCAGGGGAACAGGAATGGAGATGGAAAGGGCTAGGATAAGGGGCCCCTTTTTGATAAAATGTAATATTAAAAAACATATTTTACATTGGTAAAATAAAGCAAATATTAAAAAATCAACTCAAGCCGAGGCATGAGAAAAATAATATGCAAATAGCATTTAGAAGCCTATTTATTTGCGATTAAGATAGCTGTGCTATACAACTGGAGAATATTTTTTTTAAAATTTCAAATCTTATGACAAATGAAAAATGGCTTCCTTAGAAAAGAAGATGAACCTGCACCCAGCAGAAATGAGCTTCTGTCCATTTCCAGAAGAAAATTCATTGCTCATTATGAGAATACATATAGGGTGTCTCTATGAACCTACAACCTGAGTTGTTAAAATTTAACAGTTTTAAAACTTTACAAAGACCATGAAAAGCCTTTATAATGCTGTAAATTCCAACCTGGGTGGAGGCATGAAGTCCATACAAATTCTGGCTTCCTTCAACTTGAAGTAACTCAGCATGTAAATCCTCAGGAATCAAGATGAATCCTAAAAGTGAAATACTTTCACTTGTGTAGAAAAAGCAAGTGAGCAGCATGTAGGTCAGCAGGAAAGATTCTGAATTCTACTCAGCATGTGCATACACCCAGTATGGCCCCCAAAGGAGATTGGGCTAAGAAATTGTAGGGGCTGAGTAAGTTGGGCAGGAATAAATGTTCCTCTCCGCTGGAGTGAGCCCTTCTTGGCACCCAGGCCATGAATATCACAAGGAGTATTAGTCAGCTGGGGCTGCCATAATGAAATTCCATAGGGCAGCTTACATAACAGAAACTGATTTCTCACAGTTCTGGATGGTAGAGTCTAACATCCAAGTGCTCCAGGGTTGATTTCTCCCCAGGTCTCTCTCCTTGCCCTGCAGATGTCTGTCATCTCTTTGTTAATGAATCTTTTCTGTGTATCTTCCTCATCTTATAAGGACACCAGTTTTATTGGATCAGGGCCCCACCCTTAGGAACTCACCCTTATCTCTTGAAAGGATCTTTCTTCAAATACAATCACATGGGAGGCTGGGCTTTAATATATGAATTTGGGGGTACACAATTGAGACCATAACACAAGGGATGGGCAAAGAGTTGTTCAGTAAGTTCTTGTTATTTCTGGTGGGAACCAAATGACTAAATGGCCCTTCTTCAGGGCTTTTCACTGAAGAGCATACATCAGCCAAACCTAGAACTGTCCACAAAGTTGTGTACTGGAAGCTACATTTCTTGACGAGCAGCTGTCAGTGTTTGTCCATAGCCCCATGCTGCCCCAGAGAAGAGCCCCCAGAGATGGATGCCATGTGATAGTGTCATAGTATGAATATATGAGATACACAATTGGATGTATTTTCAGAAGAGCACATCCAATTTCCCAAATTTCAGTGATTTGAATGAGTTTGCATATTAAGGTATAAAATAAGTGACTAAGTAGAGTTTCTAGTTTTGCTTTTCACACAAGGACTCTCCAAGCTCTATCAGAATTTTAAAGTTGCAGGGGGTATCTCAAATTCCCTGGTAAATGTCCCTGTGAAGTTAAATGGATCTTGGACAGTAATATACGGCCACCTCCTTAGTGACCAGAGATTATTCAGGAAAGGAAAAGTATTCTTATTTTACTATATGGTTTAGCTGTGTAAGTGATTATAATAATGTCAATATGGAATATTAATCTAGCTAAAACTCCGATGAACACTAGTGCAAGGCTCACAGAGGGACCTGGCACATTTGTATGGTTGGCCAGGGGGTGGGAAAGAGACTATCCCCATCTCTCACAGCGAGGGTCAATAAATAGTCATCTATGATAGAGAGAAATCAACAAGTAATGCCTTAAATGGAACAATCATAAATTAGCAATACACACATGTTATTTAGAAGCATAAAGGTAAATCTTAATCTGCTAAAACAGGAGAAAGTGCTTGCCTATGGGAAGGAGGAAGAAAGAGATGAGGAGGAGGCCTGCTGTTTTATTTTTAAACAGCATACCTTATAGAGATAGTTAACACTTCATATTTTAGCTATGGGTAAATCTGATTAAAAATAAATAAAACTGTAAAAGGAAAAATGAAAGAAAAACAAATCACGGACACATTTTTATTTATTGTGGAAGTTTTTCTATGAAGTCTCACTCCCTAGAAAGGCAGCAGCCACAGATAGAACAGTAGTGATAGAAATAGCAGTGACTGTTGATATGACATCATCCATCAGTTAATACTTTGGTGAGAAAGTTCATTCATTCAATTTGTTGTGCATCTACTCACTCGTGCCAGGTCATCATAATCATCATAGTCACAATTCCTTCTCTCATAGATTTTATGTTCTAGTAGGGTAGATGAAAAATGCATGAACAATAAAATAAATAAGATTATTTTCTATAATACCAGTGTTTTGAAGAAAGTACGGGATAATAGAGTAGAGCATAAATGTGAGGAAGGAATGATTAGTCAGACTGGATGGCCAGGAAATCCTCTTTAAAGAAATAAGGTTTCAGCTGAGGGGGATGTGAGCATGTGATGGGTATATGAGGTAGGCAAGAAGCAGTCTGCTGTGCCTTGCAGGTGCTTGTAAAGAGTTATATTTCATTCTAAGTTTGATAGGAAACAGTTGCAGGGTTTTCAGCAGAAGAAGTTTTAGGATCTTATTTACATTTTAAAAAATGAGTCTGATTTCTGGGGCTGAATTAGGGCAAAGGATGGAAACTAGAGGCAAGCCTGGGACAGGAAGTTTAGTTTAGACTCTTAAAGAATTCAGGACAGGGTGCTGGCTGTGACCACAGAGCCCACTGGGCAGATTTGGGCTGGGAATCTTAATTTAAGTCAAACTCTAAAAGGTGAGACCAGTGGGGAATCTGGAGGTGGAGGAGACAGAAGGAAAGAATTCTACTTTTGCAGCTAGTCTCCCCAAATTCCCAGAGCTTCCTTTGACAAATGTGAAGAGAAGCTCTGGTCAGGGGTGGCTGAGAGACCTGAGTGATTATGCAAGGCATAAAGACTTTCCAAATTGCCTTAAACTCAACCCATCTCCATCCTGGCTTTCACCACACTTGACGTGTACGTGTAACTGAGCTTGTAAATAACTGCGCTTGGAGGCAGAGCTGGGAATTACGCCCCTCTAGACAGCTATTCAGAGGCTGAGAGAATAGGGCTCATTCGCTGTAATGCTATGCATTAAAAAGCACTTATGCTGCTAAACCAGCATTAGAATTGCACATAAACATTGCTGTCATGCTCTCAATGGGACTCTGGAGTCCAAGTGGGACTCTCAGAATCTGCAGAGGGGAGAAAAGTCATCTCAGACAGTGCAATGATCTTCCCCTGCCCCCCACAGCCCACTGAGCAATACTGCCTCTCTCCTGTGGAGAATCCCTCACAAAAATGGGGAGAAAAATGGCCTTATTACCAAGCCAAGATTAAACTGGGCCCACACTGCATGAAGATGATGGCCCTCTGAGTGAAGAGAAATGAAACCAAGCCAAGAAAACATATTTATCCAGAGGTGGCAGGAGGGGATGATCCAGATGTTCTTGAGAGTTACATGCACTCCAGGCACAGTGCCTGGCACACAACAAGTTGTGCATGGATGAAAGGATGAATAGGAGACTTGTATGCTTCCAATAGTCTTAATAATCTTTTTCTCATTCAGTATCTGTTAAGGATCAAATGAACCTGCTGGGATAACTCTCCACAAAGGGCCTCAGGGGTTATGAATGGGCAGTTGGCACCCACTGTGAATTTGTGCTGCATACCTAGTACATTCATCCCACCTTAGTAATTCATCTCCTAATGGGATGTGAAGTCTGGAATTACCCATGACGGAGCAGAAGGAAGTGACTCAGGATTAAGTAATCATCTGGAGTATCTATACTGGACCACTGTCCACCATAAAAGAAATAATTGCTGGGATTAGCTGGCTGTCCAGATAACTGTCAACTCTTAAATATACTTAGTTCTTAAAGAAGTGAAAAGAGATATTCCGAAAACCTGACATACCCAGCTATGGGAGAAAAGACCTGGAGAAGAATGCTGCCCTGGTCTGGGGCCCGTCTTCACACTGTGTACCTCATTCTTCATCTATAGGAAGGAATCAAATTGCTACCAGTCTTGCAAGGATGGCTACAAGGAAAAATAAATGAATATGCAAGGACAGTCTACCTCAGGCCCAAAGTATGAAAAACTTTCTGTGGAAGATAAAAAAAAATAGTTTGAAACAAACAAAATTTTTCTCAAGCCCTGGAACAGATGTCCTAGGATCTTGGTACTAAAGAGTCCTTGAATTGGCTTTATTAACCTTTACCAGTGCATTGGTTTTTATTTAACATACAGTTATCAATAATATGTAGATGGCTCTACAACAAATTACAAATAACATATGGCAAGAAATTTTGGCCCTTAATGTTAGTTAGGAAAGAGATGATAAGTTCAACTGAAATCAAACATAAATTTATCCAACCTTCTATAGTTAGAAGAGGTTTATGGTCTGTTTTTGTATCTAAAAGAGTTATAGGAGAAAAAAGAAGATAAAATGAGACAGCAAATTATATCACCCTCTGGCAATAGCTTCAAGACATGGTTAAGTTATGTTTCTGGCCCTCCTTTCCTGAAGACAAGAAAGCATGGCAAACTTCTCAGAAATTTGGCTATAAAAATGTATAAAATCAGAAAGTTCTAGGTATTTTGTAGTGTTCTGAAAATGTTCTATATCTTTGTGCAGGTGGTGGTTATGTAGTTATATACTTACACAAAAAATTATTGAACCATTTGTTCTAGATTTGTGCACTTACTATATGCACTATATGCTATACCTCAGTTTTAAAAAAATCCCAGATGATGAAGGATTAAACTCTAGAAAAATTTATTTATTTGGATCATTGTATGTCCCAGTGTTGGCATATAAATGATCATTTTGCTTCTCATACATAATAATTGTAAAGTACCATGCCCTATGAGAATAGCTACATAATTAAATCATAATTGACAAATTCCATGTCCTTGATGAGAATTGCGATTCAGAGAAGCAAAAGCATAAGATCCATAACAATAGAGAAGTTTGTCTGTGATGGTGGCCTGCCTTCTGAATCATTGTATCCCCTGTATATAGACCAGTGTCTGGAATACTCAATAATATGTCTGAAATGAAAAATCCTTTGTGCAATGTTGCATAACAAATATATGAAAGTTGGTGTTTGGACTTTGAGTCTGACTCTAATGGCTAATTTCCTAACTATTCCTTGAATACCCTCTCACATGCAACACTGTGTATGTAAGCCAACTTTTGAAATTCCAAATAGAGGTGCACCATACCTACAGAAAAGTGTGTGAAACATATCTGTAAATTTAAAGAATAATCATATAATTAGTACTTATGTGCCCACCATAGATGAGAAATACAACCTCATCAGTATCTCAGGAGCCCAGTATATCCATCCACAGATCTCTAGTGGTGGCTATACTTGAAATAGTGTTTATCAATCCTTTGCCTTTCTACATTGTTCTAAGACACATTGGTATCCTTAAGCCATATAGTGCTTTGTGTTTCCTGCTTTTGAAGTATACATAGAAGATGACTTTTTCACAGCTCTCACAACATTGATCTTTTACTTTAACAAGTCATTCAGTTCATTACTTTCTCTAAATTCTTCTAATCTATTGGCTTACTTGTACTGTATCTTAAATATTTTTTTATAAATTATCTTCCGAATATCATAATCTCTTTCACCTTTCCTTTTTCATCAACCTGTTCTGTATGGTACTTGTAAATGTTTAACAAGGAATATGTGCGCTAATTTGTAGCCTGTGCTGATTTTCTTGGTCCATATTTTTCTGCTGTGGCTTATTTCAAGCAGTCACTAGGGGGCCACAGAACGTGGAGTTCAGAAGAGGCGCATACAATTGGTTCTTGGAAGTCAGCTCTTTACATCCCTGATCCTACTATTCAAAATATCAACCCCGGATAAGCCCAACTAAATATTTTGTCCCTATGCCACACTGTATCAGAGTAACCAAACAAAACCAGAAATCAGAGGGCAAAAGAAGCTATGATGTATGTAGTCTGTGCAGGTCACCACTTTCATGGCAGAGAATGGGTTGTATTAATTTCCTATGGCTGGTGTAATGAATTACCACAAATTTGGTGGCTTAAACATCAGAAATTTATTCTTTTATAGTTCTGTAGAAATGAGTCTTAGAAGGCTAAAATCAAGGTGTCAGCAGATCTGTGTTCTCCCTAGAGGCTCAAAGGGAGAACACATTTGCTTGTTGGGTCACAGTCCACAACTGGGTTTTTGCATTCCTTGGCTCATGGCCCCTCCCTCTGTCTTCAGAGCCACGAATGTGTGTCTCCCTCTGCTTATTTTGCATGGCTTTCTGCTCTTCCGTGTCTCCCTCTGCTTCTCTCTTATAAGGACAGTGACATTGAATTTGGGGCCTATTGGAATAATCTCCCCCAATCACACCTTCAAAGACCCTTTTTCCATGTAAGGTAGCATTTGTAGGTTCCAGAGATTAGGACCTGGATATCTTTGAGGGCATTCTTTGTGCTTCAATTCTTTGGGAGTAGAGAAGGGTACAAGGTGGATCTGGAAGAGGAGATTGGAAGACATCTGGCAAAATCCACCCCTCTGCCCAGCTTATGTATCTGATGTAGGTAATACTTAAAATCCCATTGGGTACCATATTATTGTAGAAAGATTTCAATTGGGTTGTATTCCCTCTAGAAACTGAACCTATTAGCTAGCACCAATGTTCTTCTTATGTGGCACTGTTGAAGGTGGGGAAAGGGGGAAAGAAAAGCAATCAATTAACATAGAGCATAGCTTCTATAGTCCCTGTCTCTATAGCTGGTCCTGAGGTCTGTGTTGAGAATCAAAGATACCAAGGAATCTAGGGTTCTTGATGCTTCTAAGGTCCACTTGGGGAATCCAGTTAGCATGATACCGTTAACGTAATGAAGCCAAATGATGTTCTGTGGGCTGTCAATATACCTGAAACCTCCCCCCCCCCAGATATTGTACCAGGAATGGCATGGGGGACTGTTCAAAGAGGCTTGCTACCTCCCTGTCATCTCACTGGGCAGAAGGCAGGAATCTTCCCTAATTTTATCTCTCAAAACTAAAGGAGGGCCTGTCAGACTCAGCTAAAGATGTGAGGGGAGAGTATGGGTAAAGAAGCTCAGAAAATCTTTTATCTCAGCTATAGGTGATAGGATAAATTTTTCTGTCTTACTCCCTGAAAACTTAAGCTTAACAGACATAATTTGCTACCATTGTCTATGTTGTTTCACAGTGACCCCTTGTCCCAAGGCACAGTATATGATTCACATTTGACTAGGTTGGCTGGGATAAGGGAAAATCCCTCAGGGTACATGGGAGGTAATTCACTATTGCAGGGCATGATGGGAGAGTAGGAAACAGTTAGGGAACTCCCTGAAATCTTACCCACACCATCTCTCTCATTTGCACATCATTCTTCCTCTGTGGCTCTCTTTTATCACCATCCTCAGCCAAACTTGGTGAAATTTCTTCCTTTCCTTACCTGCCATTCACTCTTCAACCTGCTCTGTTCTGTCTTCCACAGCACGTCTCTCCTCAATAGCTCTCTCTAAGGGCCTTTCTGTTAGACACGTTTCAGTCCTTACCTTATTCTTTCAGCAATAATCTTTCACTGCTCACCTGTGTTGACATGTTTCCATTTGCCACCCACCCCAGATCCAGATCTGTCCTTCATCCTTGCCACCCTTTTGTATGCCCCAGGTTGTATTGCCTGGCCCCCGTGCCTTCTGAGGAACAGGTTTGGTCAACGAAAATCCATAAAGGATATCAGAAAAAGAGAGTAACAAAAAGCCAGGGTACTTATTCTCCTTGGCTTTTCCCCCCAGCCAGGCTGCAGTTTGGCAATGGTTGAGTAGACCAATCTGACAGTTACAGCTCTCCTGGGTCTCTACCCTTTCTGCCTGGGGTGGAAAGACTAACCTATTTCTGGCCTGAGGTACTTCAGTATCAGTTGTTAGTTTTCATTAACATTGTTCACCCCTTTACAAATAATCCCTTCATTAAACTCCTTAATGACCTCTTTTTTTTTTTTTCAGGATAACAAAGAGAGATTTTATTTTGGGAAGAACAAAGAGAAAGTTTATAGCACTTCTAAAGGAAGTTGGAAGTGGGTCCCTCTCCTCAAGGAGGAGAGGTCAGAGATACCCTTAGTGATCTCTTTTTAATGTGCCAATATATATTGATTTCTTGCTGTTTAAAACAGACTTTTCACCTGACCTTGACACCTCACTCATCTCCTTCATCCAACCTTCTGTCCATTCCTTCTCTGTCTCTGTGGCAGGCTTCTCCCATTTCACCAAACCATAAATTTTAGAATTCTATAAACCCATAGCCATTTTTTCTATATTCCCTTCTCAGGTACTTTCTTCAATATCCAAAACTCCCAACTATTTGTAAGCTGATGACCCATAACATGTAGCTCCAGCAAAACCTGCCTTTGAGATCTAGACTTATATTCACCCTCCTTTTCCCTATAGTTTCATTCATTGAATCAATGAACATTTTTGAGAGCCTATTATGTTTTCTAGGCCATGTTCTAGATGTGTTCTTAAAATTTTAAGAGGGCCTCAGATTCCATTTCTCCAAACTGAACCCATGATTTATCACCCCCTCCTCCAACATTTTTTCTTCCAGTATCCTTGTCCCAGTGAGTGGTACCAACACCATCCATTCAACTCCACAACCAGGAACCAAGGAGGCACCTTTGATGGCCCCTGTTTTCCCATTCTCCACATCTAAGCCATCATTGAATCCTGGTAAATTATTTCCTAAATATCTCTTTAATTGAACCAATTTCTTCCATCTCTACAATCACTACTATACCCTGAGCTGCCATCATTTCCTACCTAATTGCAATAGTCTTTCTTGCTCCCCTATTCCAATAGTGAACTTGTTGGTCTTCCAATGTCTTTATGAAGCCATCCAAGGCCGACCTCCTGCCCACCTCACCTCCCTCTTCTCAGGCCACACCCTCTCCAGTACTCTGTTCTCTAGCCCTTCTTGTCTTCCTTCATTTCCTAGGATTGACATGTTTTCCATACAATGGAATCTTCATCCTTCCTATTCCCTTACTTTCAAACATTCTACCCACTTACCTCACTTCATTCAGTAGTAAACTCTTTCTTATCTTTTAGCCCTCAGCTAAGATACCACATCCTCAAAGATGCCTTCCCTGGCCCCTCTTTCAAACTACATCACCCTATTATTGACTGAAATAATAATAAATATGAGGTCAGGCAATTATGTTTGCAAACTCATCCTAGAAAAAAATGCTATCACTATGGTCACCTTTGAAGTACTCCCCTAGGCACCAATACCAGTGCCTGGTCAGTCCATCCTTCAAAACAATTTTGGAACTCTTTTTCTGGAATGGCTATCAGATCTGTCATTGCATGAGGTCTGACAATTAAGTTAGACACCTCATCCTAGAAAAAGTGCTATGTATCTTATTGCTTAGTATCATTACGTCACCGGATGGCCAATGGTAGTACTTTGGTGAATGTGGTAGTACTTGGCAATGAGGTGTGTAGCACATTTTCTAGAATGAGTTAGTGAAGTTAATTGTCTGAACTTGTATATTTTTGTCCCTGCCCCTTGTTCTCTAGGAGAACCTTTTATTATACTAATATTTGGCCTGTGACCCCAGTTCCTGACACAGAGCCCCCTAAGACTTTGTAATTTCCTGAGTGATAGGGGTGTCTGACATAGAGTTCCTCAATCCCTTGGACTTTTGGGTTATAGGAGCATCCTTTGTTCTAATGAGATATCTCTTGGTGGGCTCCTGGATGGGGGATACAAAAGACCAGAAAGACCAACATGTGATTGGAACTTTCAGCCCCACCCTGCATTCTCCTGAGAGGGAGGGAGGCTGGGAATAGAGTTAGTAACTGTAGATATCTATATGATGAAGCTACCATAAAATACCAAAAGTATGGGGTTCAGAACTTCCAGGTTAATGAATGAGAGCACATCCATGTGGCCAGGAAGGAGGTGTACCCCATCTAGAAGATTCTGCACTCAGAAATCCTCTGAACCATGCCCTATGCACCCCTTTATCTGGCTGTTTGTTCATACCCTTTGTAAAATCTCTATACTAACCTGGTATTCCCAAGTATTTCCTTGAATTCTGTTAGCCACTCTAGCAAAGGATTGAATCTGAGGAGAGGGTCATGAGAACCTTTACAATGAGTTAGTTGAAGCCAAAGTCACAAGCTGGGACTTGTGGCTAGTCTGAAGTCAGAAGTCAGGTGGGACTGAACCCCAGCCTATGGGGTCTGTGCTAAATCCATGCTTATGTGAAAATTCATTTCAACCATAGGTCACTTAGGTAGAGTCTGAGAATTACTTGATGTGAAAAAAACCCAGACATCTGCTATCAGAAGTGAGGTATTGAGAGTGGTGTGAGTATAAGAGGAAAAACTGTTTCCTTCTCCTGTTTTCATGAGCTTTCAAGGTTCCAGGTACCTCTTCTTCATAGCACTTATCACAGTTATGATTCTACATTTATTTGTAAGCTCTTTTGAATAACAGACTGTAACGTTAACATCGCATTTACCAGTTCCTGGCACATAGTGGGTACCCAATAAATATTTGCAAAATTAAAGGATAAGAAAGAATTTCTTTGAGATTGAGGGTTACATCACTGTCATTTCCCTCTTCACACAGTTTCACAAAGGCTTTGGAGAAAGCTGGGTAGCTCAATAAGTGTTGGTGTCACAAGATAAAAACTTTGAACCGTGAGCTGATTCTGAGTGATGTTTGTTCACATTGTTAATTCAACAGCCAGGCCCAAAACCTCATCAGGAAAAAGCTTTGCCAAATTGTCACTTAATCCCCCAAAGATAGACTGTATTGACAAGATAGTACTGTATTTTGCTGTGTAATGCACACTTTTTGCCCAAATTTTTGAGGGAAAAATAAGGATGCACATTATACATGGATAGTACTAATTCCATATCTGTCTAAACATTTTTAATCCTTTTACTTATGCTTATGCATTAAAAATATAACTTTAGAAAGCAATAATGACATCTGTATGTAAAATTATATCCTAGTATATGGTAATCGGTTTTGTTGAACTTAGACAAACTTCCAGTGAAAGCATTTTTGGCCAATGAAGGGCAACGTGTTTCTCTTTGTCCACTCTAGGTGGGAGTTAGCAACCTAGCTGATAGTTTTTACAGAAATTATTGGAAAATCCCTGGGAAAATGTTGAAGTGGTTTTTGTACAACACACACTTTAAGCTAACAGTTATGAAATATGGTAAGGAGCACGGCAAAAAAGCTGCCAAGAGACACTTTGGATCATATTTATTTTACATAAGACTTCTTGTACAATAATATGTTAAAAAATAAAGGTTAAATTCCTTTATAGTACAACCCCCCCCCCAAATTCCTAAGTATAAATAAATATAAATTTGAATTAAATGCTAAAATAAAAAAATTTTTTCCCTAAAAGTTTGGACTGAAAATATGGACATGAGTCAGACACGGAAGTTTATTATACATAGAAAAATACGGTATGGTATTTAATGATTCAATCACCTTCCTTAACTGTGTTTCATTAGAATAATAAAATATCATTTTTATCATGACAGTTTAAATTAAAATTCAATTAGAGCAAGATTTGAAGAAATATAAATATCAAGTTATGAATAGGTACTATTTTTACTAACCCTTGACTACTATCAATCAGTTTGTTATGATTTATTTCTCTTTGAGGACTTTTCAAGTTAATTCCCTAAATGCTTAACATCATGAGTGTTTGTCCATGGTACGCTAAGAATTACAGCACTCTGATTTAGAGAAGGGCGGCTGGGTGGTGGGAGGGTGACTGGAAAGATCACCTATATGGTCTGTCTAACAAGGGTACAAGTGAACTTTTCTAGAACTAGAGTATAAATGTTTTGACACAATGACTAAGTAAATGACATGAAGTCTATGTTAACCAGCTTGATGAAAGTATTTCAAATTGTATATG
>CAUYTI010147004.1:0-31630 GCA_963575145.1 Galago senegalensis
ATGATGGCTGCAACCAAAAAATAGCCGGGCATTGTGGCGGGCACCTGTGGTCCCAGCTACTTGGGAGGCAGAGGCAAGAGACTTGCTTGAGCCCAGGAGTTGGAGGTTGCTGTGAGCTGTAATGCCATGGCACTCTACCCAGGGGACAGCTTGAGGCTCTGTCTCAAAAAAAAAAAAAAAAAAAAGGTTCTCTTTATTAAATGTCGCTAAGTATGTCAGTAGATATGCCTTGAATTTTGGAAATGGTTTTCATGGCTCTGCTCTTTATTGTGCTTCAGTATACTTCCATTTCATGTTTTCTTTAATTTTATCTTTGCCTTCTTTCTTTGGCAATAACAAAAACTATTCGGTCCACCTTAAACATTAAATAAGGAAAATAATTTTATGTAGCACTTGTTACCTCATAGCAGTCATGCAACATGAAGGTTTTAGAACTTAGAGGTGAAAAAGCATAGTGGTGTAGAGACTAGGTAGTGGGTTAGACTGGAAGAGAATCCTGGCGGTGCTGTGACGGTACTATTGAAATAGTGGTAGTATGTGATACTCTCCTGAAAGGGTAAAGTCAGGGTTAAATGAGTTTATTTATTTGGAATGTTTAGAGTACTCTTTGGTAAATGATAAGTGCATAAATAGTGTTGCTAGTATTATTAAAATTTAACTGTAAACAACATGTGAAATATGCAAAATGAATAAAAATATAGATTTAAAAACACTAAATCTTGATGTAGGGTATTTCCTCTACATTCTCCTTACTAATTTATTGCTGGTGAATTACATAAATGTTGTGGGTTTTTTTTTTCTTTTTTTTTTTTTTGGAGACAGAGCCTCAAGCTGTACCCCCGGGTAGAGTGCTGTGGCATCACAGCTCACAGCAACCTCCAACTCCTGGGCTCAAGCGAGTCTCCTGCCTCCGCCTCCCAAGTAGCTGGGACCACAGGGGCCCGCCACAACGCCCAGCCATTTTTTTTTGGTTGTAGCCGACATTGTTGTTTGGCGGGTCCGCGCTGGGGACTCGAACCCGCCACCCTAGGTGTATGTGGCTGGCGCCCTAGCTGTCTGAGCCATAGGCGCTGAGCCCATAAATGTTGTGTTAACACAGCTTAGTTAATGTATTTTAAAGAAAGCAATTGTAATGTTAAGTGGCTGTTTTTTAAATAATGTCTTGTTCTTTACATGTATGTAGAGACATTATTTGAAGTCAGTATTGAAAGAGATTTGTCCATTAAAGAGTTTATACTCTGCTTTTGTATTTCCTAAGAATGATGGGATTTGTTTGGTACTTATTAATTTTACTAAAACAGACACATAAAAACAGACGGAAACCAGAAGTATTTTCATCTTTTGTTTTATAATGTCTATTTTCTTTATGTTATTTACATAACATAAAACTTACCCTTGTTAACCATTTTTAAGTATAGGATTTAGTGGGTTTTGGTTTGGTTTTAACATAGTTGTACAACTATTGCCAATATATTACAAGGTCTTTTTTAATTGAAAAGGATTTATACTTCAAGAAAATTTATGATTTTGCTTTGCAGTCAAATTATGTCATGAACCTTTTCTAAAATAAATTGTACCAATTCAGTGTTTCTTTTGCAAAATTAAAAAGTGTTGGCATGGTGGCATAGCTAGGTGTGGTGGCTCATGCCAGTAATTCCAGCACTCTGGTGGGGGGGGGGGTGAGGCAGGAGGATCATTTGAGGCCAGGAGTTCAAGGCCAGCCTGGCAACATGTGGAGACAGACCCTCATCCCTTAAAAAAAAAAAAAGGAAAGAAAGAAGGAAAAATTAGCTGAGCACAGTGGTATAGGCCTGTAGTCTCAGCTGCTCAGGAAGGGAGGCAGGAGGATCACTTGAGTCCAGGAGTTCAAGGTTATAGTGAGAAATGATTGTGCTACCCCACTACAGTCTGAGCAAGACCCTATCTCTTTAAAAAGAAAAATAAAGATGTGTTGCCACAATTGGGCATTGCTTCTCTTTTATAAAATTAAAAACAAAAAACAACCCCCACCCCCCACTACAGAAAGAGCAAGGGAGACCGAAAGAGAGAAGTGTTCTAATTAAGATAGTACCTAGATATCTGCTTTGCATCAGCTTTAGAACGTTATATTTCTGTTGACTAAGCAGTGAGTTGTTAGTGTTTTTAAAATTGTGAGCTAATTAGAAAAAGATAAAAAGAATTGAACATCTTGCCAACATCCAAATCAAATAAAATTCACGCTTGTAATATTATTTGTCTGATTTTATTTAGTATACAAACTAAAAGTTTTATTTGCTAGAGCTTATATCCTTTTATATCTGCTTATATTTGATTTGAAGAAGAAAAAATGGACAATTTATATGAAATTTTAAAATATGTTAATAATCAGAACTAACAGAACATTGTTTTATAAATTATCTAACTTTTGAGGGTATTTGAGACATGTTTTAAAATATACCTAAACAAAAAATTTTAAAGAAATATTTAGGCTCGGTGCCTGTTGCTCAGTGGTTAGGGTGTTGGCCATGTGCACTTGGACTAGTGGGTTGGAACTCAGCCAGGGCCTGCTAAACAACAATGACAGCAATAACAAAAAAATAGCCAGGTGTTGTAGCAGGTGTCTGTAATCCCAGCTACTTGGGAGGCTGAGGCAAGAGAATTGCTTAAGCCCAAGAGTTTGAGGTTGCTGTGAGTTATGACACCACAGTGCTCTACCAAGGGCGACATAAAGAAACTCGGTCTCAAAAAAAAAAAAAAAAAGATTTGTATCTCTGTCTTTATTAATAAAGTCAGTCAATTGAAGCAATGAAGAGAAATATTAACTGTGGGTTTGGGGTGTTGGCAATAAAGCCCACCTAAAATTAAAACACTAAAAAATCTTATATTGCTCTCAGATTTCATGTCACTTACAACCTCCTTTTTAGTTTTATCCAAACTGAAGCATCTTGGATCAGAAAGGATATATTGTGATCATCAGATGTCTTTATAATGACCTTTGAGATCTGCTTATCAGTGATAAATAATGTTTATATACATGTATATTTAATGTTTTAGAATAATACTCTTCAAGCAGTTTTTAATAGAGGCAAAAATATTGCTACTTTTTTGATGTGAAGTTAGAGTGAACCTGGTTGTTAAACATTTAACAAGTATTTGTATACTGGTAGCATTTAATAAATCTGTGTCTGTTTTTAAATTCACATTTTAACTAATATGAAAAATTTAATTTTTTAAGCTGGTTGCAAGTTTTCTTGTGTAAAATTAGCATTCTACCTGATGCTATGAGTGTAAATAAATTTTAACATTAGCTCTGTAACAACATATGCCTGTGAATATAATGCTGGATTAAAATCTCAGGCTCTGACTTTGCAACAAGGGCGTGAAATTTCTGTTTGCAGTGCCTGACTTCATCCCTTCCTGGACTAAGGAGTAGGATTACTTTTGCTTCTAGATAGATTTAACCTAATTTAATAGTGGTGTGACAATTGGAGGCATAAAGTGTAACTATCAACATCTTTTCAAAGAACAAAAATGCTACTTTCAGAACAACTCCAGTAATAAATTTCTTGTTTTTAGGGATTCCCAAAAGTTTCAGTGAGTGACCCATAGAATGCTTTTAACATACAGAGTGAGACCACTCCTTCTATTTCTATAGTATTCATTAATAGGTTATCATTTTCTTAGGTAATAGTGTATATCATAATATTGGATTCAAGGAATACCATAGGGGGAGAAAAGCAGATGAAACAAGGATTTGGCAGTATTCAATGATAAAAATCCATCTTCCTGGATGCTGTTAATACAGAAATGTAAAAATGTTCCCATCTGTCTAAGCCATCAGTTTCTGATGCACTCCCTGGAGGAAGTGGCTGAAAAGTCATTTCCACCTAATGGGTTGTTAGGTTGCCTCTGTATTGTAAGTTGGTGGTTGCAGCCCACTTCCTCTAAGACAAAGGTCTGTGTCTCTAAAACCCCATCACCACTGACACTAATTGGCATTGCTGTCGGCCTGAGCTGTGAAAGTAGGTCTGAGTGGGCAAAGAGGGGCTCACTGGTAGGGGGTGTGGCACTGTGGAGAAGACTTTCCCTCAGATTTTGCTAGTATGTACACTACATTTTGATTTTCTTTTTCATGTAGTTTTTATCTTCTTCAGCATTGTTACTTGACTTGGGAAAAATTTGTTGAAAGTCCCTTGGCAGATTGCAATGTCATTGGAAGGTATCCACATCATATGTATAATGTTGGGGCTTGCAAATACTGACACACTTACTTGTGAAAATGTGTATTAAATAATGAAGATTATTAGTAATAACTGTAGTAAATTCACCAGTTTCACCTCACTTTTTTATACATCTAATGAACTAACATTTTGTTTTTTTTTGTGTGTGTGTGTGTGTGTGTGTGTTCTCTTAAGTAATGAGCCAGAAGAGGGCATATTAGTCTTTGAAAAATCAGTTTGGGAGCCATTTGGCCCAATTCAGTTACAATTACCCTAAATTAGGCATAGGATTTGCTTTGTATTCATAAGGGTCAGGAGTGAATGATTTAATTCCTGCCAGGGGTTTGGAATGACAAAAGTATGAAAGCAAATGAGCACCTTCCCTTAAAAATGTTTAATTACGACAAAGCTTGATTGCTGCATATGGCTTCCGCACTTTGATGATTATGTATAAAAGAAGAAAGAGAAACATTACTGAGCCCTTATTATATAAGGGATGGACTGCACTGGGCACTTTCTATACATAATCTTTTAAAATTTACAGATATTATCAGACAACACCTCACCCTCCCACCCCCCACCCCCGCCAAGAGAAAAGATTGGCTGTGGTCATGGCCAGTTGTAGGCAAGCTTTCTACTTTCTTACATGTATATTGAAAAACTAGTGAGTGGTGTCAGGAGGGAGGAAGGGAATTACTAAGGGAATTGATTACTCATATTAATCATTTATGTCTTTTCCTTGCATCCATTTAAAATGAAAATGGATAGCCATTTAGGTACCCAGAGTCTGCCCTCCCTAGCTTCCTCTTCCCTCTCCGTCAGTGCCAGGCTCAGGACTGTGTAGTAGAATCTTGCTTCACCAGTTGGCTTGGATCTCAGCTCCCTGTGAGAAGCTCTGCTTTCTAATCTTGGAAAAGCTCCTGAGGCCTTCCTTGGGAAACTATTTACTTCCCCCTTGATATCTAAAGGGATGCAAAACAAGTTCTGGGATTTCCCTTTACCCCCTGAAGTCCTTTATGCAGAGTATCTTCTTGCATTTCCGTTCCTTTGCTTACTTCTGGACACAGTTTCTTTCCCTTCTGGGTCTCACTGTAGTGTTAACAATTAACAGAGCTAGGGAGGGAGGGCAAGGTATGTGAGGTGCCCAGGGTATAAAATTTGAGGAGGTGATTCTCTTCAGGGCCGTACAAGTCAACTTGAATTTCTGATTCATTGATTCTAGATTGTGGCCTTGGACACCTGTATGTCTGTAAAGCACTACAGATGATTCTGACATACATCTGTTGTTTTTTATATTTAACAGATAAGGGTTTGTTTTGCTTTGTTTAAAGAAGTAGAAAAATTTGGCCTATAGCTTTAGGAAAATGAGATTACACTCTGAAAACCTTACTTTCTCAGCACATTGATAAATCTCACCTTTAAATTACATACTCCCATTGCCCCGTTTAAGATGCATCATCACTGATATTTATGGTTCCCAAATTAAAGCAAGAAATGGTGGGATTATTAGCACACATTTTAGGTTTCTCACTTCTCTTTTTTATGTTTTATTTTCTGAGATGAAAGGGTAATATGCCTCAGAATTGTGTTCAGAGAGCCTCAAGTTATTAACTCAGGTATAAGAGCTTCACCCACAAACTACCTTTATTAGCCACTTTATACTACTACTAGTACCAGAAGATTTCCTGCTCATCATTAATTTTTTAAAATTAAACAAGTAGATTAATTCGGAGGGCAGAGGGAAATCACTAACTTAACTAATAAGCCCAGAGAATCAAAAATACTTTTCATGGAGATATATATTTAAAATGATGCTTTGGCAGGTAGAATATGGGTAGATAAAGCATTGGATACTCTAAAATTTGTTATTCTCTGATTAAGGGATAAAAAGCTGAATTTGTCAGTAAACTAGTTGTCTAAAAGAAAACAATACTATGCAAATACATGCCCACTTACAATTCTACCATTTCTACTTTACTTTTCTCAGAAGCATACCTTCTCATAGCTGTGACTTGGTGTTAAACAACTTGAATAGGCTCAGCGCCTATGGCTCAAGTGGCTAAGGCGCCAGCCACATACACTGGGGGTGGCGGGTTCGAATCCAGCCTGGGCCACCAAACAACAATGATGGCTGCAACCAAAAAATAGCCAGGCGTTGTTGTGGGCGCTATGGTCCCAGCTACTTGGGAGGCAGAGGCAGGAGACTTGCTTGAGCCCAGGAGTTGGAGGTTGTTGTGAGCTGTGATGCCACAGCACTCTACCCAGGGGGACAGCTTGAGGCTCTATCTCAAAAAAAAAAACAAACTTGAACATAGGTAATATATTTTACAATTAGAATAATAGCATCACATCTATTGGATATGATTAAATATAAAATATTAAAACATGCTTATAGCAAGTTCATGGATATTCAGATAATGTTTCAATGAAAATCATATTGAATCATGCTATCCTGATCTATTTATGGTTAACACAAGTGGAACATACTTAGTTGTGCAAATTGGTTAGGAACCAGTCCTCTTGTAAATCATGAGGTACTTTGCAGAAATCCAGCTAGTGTTAGTTTCATAAAGTGCGGTATCTGTGGTCATCGGTGTACGGTCCTTCAAGGATTATGTAACATGGTCCAGATATAGGTTTGGTATAGATCAGGGTTCTAAATGTGGGTAAGTGATAAATACAGTAAAACTTTATTGGATGTCACTGTCTTTTATCATTGTTCTTAGACAAACAATGTGTGTGTATATACACAAGATTGTGTGTATTTGTTCATGAAGTAGTAATTGGTTTATCCTATGGTACTTATTTTGAATGAGTGGAAGCACTACATCATATGGAAAAATATTGTAAATCATCAGTGAAAAAAATCAGATGTATGAAAGTATTGTACATATCTTAATATATTACTCATTTTTTAAAATAATAACTAATAAGCAGGATTCTGTAATAGTTCCACTGTTATATTCTTTCCCAGAACTGGAAGACAGATTGGGGAGATTTCATCTGTCTGTGCAGAGAATTCATATTGAGTCTCTCAGACTACTCACCTTTACTTAAAGACAAACGGAGGGAACCATTCATTTGGAGAAGGTGTCAGAAGGCTGTGTGTTTTGTTATGATAGGCTGCTATATGTTGTAGCTTTCCTTTATAGCTGCCTTGTAGCAGGGGAAAGACAATATTGAATTTCTACTTTCTTTTTGATCCTAAGGAAGTTATAAATCTCTACCGTACATGAGTAATACCTTAGTTCTTCACATTACCTGAATATGATTGGCATAGCTCGTATGCCTAATCTTTCTGCCTTTAAAATTCAGTTGGAAGGAGCAAGAGGTATATTTTTGTTTTGTGTATTATGCTTCTAGCACTGTCTTTAAGAGTAGTAGACTCAGCAAATGACACCATGAATGCTTTGTCTAGGGTAGAGCACATACATTTCAAGGGTGCTACTCTTTAATGTTTCAAGTTATGTTTGTACAGTGTAAATGGATGTTGCAAAGCCTAAAGTTCTACTTGCAGTTGTCCTTGTACATTTCTGTTCATTTATTCACATTTACATCACAATTTATTTAATATTTTAGTAACACTTGGATTAAGGAAGAAAAGGGGAAACTTCCAGAACTAATTTTAAGGAAATAATATAGAAAAATACATATTTTGATATTTGGCTTTTTTAAAAAACAGAAAGTATTGTCATTTAATTCACAGACACAGGCAGTAGATGTTGCCCCATTCAAGGATAAATGCATTGCTTGTAATGGAGCCAGTGCCTGGCTCTTGAGCTGTGGTGAGTCTGTTTTTCTCTTTTTGATTTCAGGAAGACTATGATAGAAAGTAGTTTGGAAGTAGAATGATGGTAATGGTTATGGGGAAGGTATTCTTTACTGTACCGACAGACATAAGATTAGAATGTTATTAGTGTTGCCTAGAACAGCAGCTAGGCATGTAGCCTTAGAAGGTGTTATTTGTAGTGTATCTAAAATGTCTCTTCCCTAGGTGAGTCTGTTCTGCCATAGCCAAGCCTTCTAAAAATGTTTACCTCTTTTTTACTCTTATCTGAAATTGGATGACCAGGCAATGATTTCTGTATAGCAAACTGCATATTTTGGAGGTGAATATGTGCTGGGTGTTCCTTGTCAATTTTATGGTTTCCATTTTTAGGAAGTTATACCTTGAATTTATAGATAATACTCAGTAATAGTCATTTTAGTAACTTAATCTCTCTTTGTTTAAAATTCACACAATTTTACAAATGTTATATCCACTTAAAAGCTTTATCTGCTTTTATTTTTTCCTGCAGTGTGATAATACTTAGAAAATCTGAGTACAATATAAATTATATATTGATAGCCTTTTAGGAGACTGACAAAATTCAATTTCTTGGAAAGTTGTTACGGAACCAAAGGTTTGACAGATGAATGTAAAATGTCTAGCAAGTGATGTGAATAGTAACAAAGATTTTTATTTCATTTCTGCCAATTACCTATGCTACTCTTATTAATTTTATAGGTTCTTATTCTCTTCAGGTATGCATATAGGGTCTCTTTCATCAAGAGGAATGTATGTCTATGCTGAGAGACAAATGACTGGTTTGTAGATCTTAATTATTTAATGAAAAGATTCAATGAGATCTCAATATTTGAGATTTAAATCCTCAAAACTTGAAGGGTAACATAGAAAAACCATGCATTGAACAAAAAGGATATCATCTTTATGTGATAGATAAGTTATATTTAAAATCATAACTAGCTTTGTACAAGTAGGAGCAGATTTATTCTGTACACTTAAGATTATGGGGAAAATGACATTAAAGCACATGCAGATAAAGCTTGTGCCTTTGGTGTGTAAAGCAAATATCTAAATATATGTCTATTTGTGTCCATATGCAGAGTTAAAGGTCACTTTTCCGTGAAATAATGCATTCCTTTAGAATTGCTGTAGATTTTCATAATTTTTTAAAACATTTCCATTGTAACCTACATCAAAAGGGCAGCCAGGGTTTTTTGTGTCTGACTATACATATGCATTATAAAAAAGTGAGTCTACTGTAATTACCAGTTTGCAGAGCAAATTCCTGCAGGGTTTGTACTCTCCCCATTAGTAAAAGAGATAAGTTGAAATGTATTAAAATTTCACTGTACAACTGGGAGTTTTTGTTCACAGTAAATGTGTTAATGTTTCTTCATTGCTTGACTGTTTGTGTTTAAATTTAGGCAGCGTGCCCAACAGGGACAAAATTATAGGATAAAGCTATGTATAAAAGAAAATCCTTCAGAGAGCACCAATAAGACTCTTTTTAAAAATAAGCAGTTACATATAACAGCACATGGCTGCAGCCACAGAGAAAAGTTTTATCTGTCTATTTAAGAATTATTGGAATTTTTCTTTCCCTTGTGTAAAAGTTAAGAGGACCTAGCTTATGTCAATAGCTAATACACTTTGATGTAAAAACATCCATTATTTTATCCAGTGTTATTCCTGCAAAAAGAAAAAGAAACGATTCTTTTCTGTTGTTCTTATGATGAAGGGAGGCTAATAGCATTTTGAGAGAGAGGTGATAGATCACATTTTCTTCCCTAGTAATGGAATTCTTGCTTGTTAAGAATTCTAATTACAGCCTGTTATATTTTTGGAGTATTTTTCTCTGCTTTTCTTCGTTGCCATGAACTTAGTAAATACAATTACTCACGTAGATAGGCGTACGTTTTAAAAAATTAATATACAACCACTATCACGTAGGGTGAAAATACAGGATAAAGGGTTCTATTTCTTTGCAGTCTAGAGAGGGCAGAAGTTGCAGTTATCTATAAACACTGACTGCATAAGCTTTGGCCAGCCAGGGAATTAACACTCCTCTCTTAAATGTTGAAAACATACTGTAGCTTTTAGTGTTTACATTTTTCAGTTTCTTCTGCCTGCTTTCCTGTAAATGAAAATGAAAGAATTTGCCAATAGCTATAAGCTGTCTCAAATGTCGCAGACCTACAATATAAACCATGTAAAGAAACAAAAATAAAATAGAAAATTTCATTTTGAAATGTTGCTGTCTTAGAAATAATGTTTTGTAATTTATTTAATGTGTATAGATAATGTAGAGAGGGGAGAGAGAGAGAAGGTATGCATATACATGTGTTAGTTGTTTGTACCCATTTGGTCATGGTTCTTTAGGAAAATATGAAAATCCCCTTGAATATTTTTCTTAAATAGGTTTGTCCACCTCCCCCCATCCACACCAAAAAACATTTCATTTTTATTTCCTCCTCTACACTGTTCTTTAAAACACAAATTTTTAACTGATAGACCTTGAAGTTCTTCAGAGCCATTACTTTCTTTTGGCTAATTCGTAGAAAGGCGCCATATGAAAATTGGATTTTTGATCTGATGGAGTGATTCTTGAGTTCTTATGAACCATTTATAGTCTATCAAGTAAATCCTTCTTAGTTCACGGATTATTGACCCAATGGACCATATTAGCTGCTTCGAAGCTGTTATAGCCCATTATGTTGATTCAGCTGACACACATGTGAACTCAGTCCACATGGCCAAGATGACATTAACATTGTTCTGGAAGATCCTTTTTTTCTCCCACAAGGCTTTCTATTTATTTCTTAATTTTCAAGAGTTAGCTCAAAGTTCCTGACAACCATTGCTAAGTTTCTCACTTTGCTTAGTAATATTGAAGCATTTTGCTCAGTAATATTGAAGCATGTGTTAAGCAGCTAGATGATCGGCTCTTTCCTGTCTTTCTCTGTAAGTATATGTCTTTTTATTAAACCAAATAATCTTTAATAGAAAAAAGAGCATACTATTTTTTCAGTGTGCTCTTGAGAACATTTTACCCTCAGATGGTTGTAGATCCCATAGAAATTTGTGGAATTTCTCTAAGCATTTGAATTTAGCCCTTTGAATTTGGGAAAACCACCTTTTAGAAGAAATGATAACATTATATTTTAAAAAACATATTAGCTGAGAGGTTTCCCTTGGAAAATTACTGTGACTCTAGCCACTGGTAAAATCAAGATGTGCCTTCATTGATTTATATGAAGCTCTAATGAAGCCAGTCCAGGTCTCAGCACAGATCCCTGGGGAATCTGTGACCTGACATAAATAACATATAAGGGGGCACTAGACTGTTCATCATATCATTATATTTATTTGTAATAGGTATGATTCCTTTGGTGATACCTGCTTTAGGCAAAGAAACACATTTTTTTGGTAATCAGAGATAATAACAATGTACAGTTATTTCAAAATGTTTCTTGAAATGTGTTACTAATTCACAATCCCAAGAAAGATATAAATAAAATGCTATATAATAAACCAGATGTTCTTGGGAGTAGTTTATCTTACTTTTGCAAATTTTGACATTTCTTTCCTTTTTTTTTTTTTTTTTTTTTGAGACAGAGTATCACTATGTCACCCTCAGTAGAGTGTTGTGGCGTCATAGCTCACAGCAACCTCCAGCTCCTAGGCTTAGGCAATTCTCTTGCCTCAGCCTCCCAAGTAGCTGGGACCACAGGACCCTGCCACAACGCTCGGCCCTTTTTTTGTTGTTGTTGCAGTTTGGCCAGAGCCGGTTTGAACCTGCCACCTTCAGTCTATGGGGCTGGCGCCCTACTCACTGAGCCACAGACGCCACCCTCAAATTTTGACATTT
Organism: Galago senegalensis; assembly: GCA_963575145.1. Taxonomy (NCBI): domain Eukaryota; kingdom Metazoa; phylum Chordata; class Mammalia; order Primates; family Galagidae; genus Galago; species Galago senegalensis. The sequence goes on from CAUYTI010147004.1 coordinate 11,855, forward strand.
CTTGATAGAACCATTTAAAGACTGTATAAAATAATGTTCTGAGTTACTTTCTTCATCTAAAATGTACTACTTTGTAGAAAATTCGAGTGTAAATTGTTAACTGCTTACTTAGCAATTTATTCTACCTTTTCAAATTGCTTAAAACTTTACCCATCCCTCCCCATTTCTGTGCAGTTTTGTTCACATCTCCAATTTAGTCATAAGCTCCTGTTGGAACTGGAAAAGTATCTGAGGAAATCTCATTGAGGAGGAAGGTAGCAAGGGGGATTATTCTTCCTCTTTCCTCTCATACCCAGGCAGAGTGGAAAGAGCCCTGGATTACTTGGCTGCAGCCATTTAGGGACATTTCCAAGCTTCATTTCGTGCTGTTTGAAAAATCTCTTATTTCAGGGATTGTGATGATTAAATCTGAGAACGTATTTGAAGTATTATGCAAGCTTCACAGCACTGTACAAACATGGGATATTACTAGTCTCACAATGTCTGCCTCAGTTGGTCTGGGTAATCAATTGTCATTTGAAGTGTTAAATTCTAAAATGCAACTTTTCTCCCTTGTTGCTTCACTAGGGTAAATTTTTTCACAAACCTAGAGGAGTAAATCTAGTTAAAAGGTCACCTACTTTTTGCTCTTGCTTGGTAAATGGATTGATTACAGTGCTTTGGCATTTGAAATAATGTGGCCAGCTCCTTTTAGACAGAGGATAAAGATTTAGATAAAGCACTCCTTTCTTAAAGGATCTCTTCGCATATCATCTAGGAAGGGAAAGTTATCATAGAATCTGGATGATGTCTTATATTTGGCACAACTTGGGACATCTTTACTATTTTACTAGGTCACCAAGGTATGATCACCATGCAAATCATTCTTTTTTTTTTTTTTTTTGAGACAGAGCCTCAAGCTGTCCCCCTGGGTAGAGTGCTGTGGCATTACAGCTCACAGTAACCTCCAACTCCTGGGCTCTAGCGAGTCTCCTGCCTCTGCCTCCCAAGCAGCTGGGACCACAGGCGCCTGCCACAATGCCCGGCTATCTTTTGGTTGCAGCCGTCATTGTTGTTTGGCGGGTCCAGGCTGGGGATTTGAACCCGCCACCTTAGGTGTACGTGGCTGGCGCCTTAGCCAGTTGAGCTATAGGCGCCAAGCCATGCAAATCATTCTTACCTGGATTGGAGGTGCTTTTGAAATATCCCAGAATTTAGGCTTTATCTTGTTTTGCTTCTTGCTTAATGAGGAATAGTTTCTTTGTGAAGTGTTTAAAGGTTTATAAGTATTCTTGCATCTCATTATAAATCCCTTCTTAATGTCTTCCCTATCATATTATATTAGTAATTGTTTTCATGAATGCCATAGAGAAATGTAATCACATTACCACCTTTCAAATTGCATTAGTGAAAATGAATAAAATGTATATCAATGGAATACAAAACTGCTGATTCAACATTAAGGTGTGAAATGAGGTGATTATTACTTAGCATTTATATGATATCAGAGGTGCTTTGGCTCCTTATGTAAAGTTATATATTCTGGTAAATACAGACTGAGTTTAGTTACAATATGGTTTTTTTTTTATAGTAAGCTAACCCCTTATTTTCAATTTGGTGATAGGTATGTTCATGGAAAAAGTCATTCCTTTCTAGTTATGTTATCACAGCAGCCAAAGTAGTCTGTAAAATTTACTAAGTATATAGGCAGTAAGTGCATATCTTAATTGATAACTGTTAGGTCAGAAAATAAAATATTTTTACCCAAATTGAGATACCTTTTTATTTTGTGTTTTTCAGTATTAGTAATTGTCTAACAAATATATTACCATAGACCAGATGTAATTGATAAAACGTAAAACATACACCAAAGCTTGCATATGTTTTGATGACATAGAAGCCTGGATATTTTCCTTATATAATTGGCTATATCCCGCTGTTGATTTTTACTCTGAGTTTCTAAATTATTTAAATGAGGCCTTTCTTATGTCTATTGATAGTAGGTTGTGATCGGAAGGTAATGACTACAGATGCTCATTGGATCCGTGTGTCGGTGAAAATTTATGCGCCTATGTGTGTCCCTTTCTCCCTGTTCGTATTTATGTATTCACATAGTCTAAGAAGCATTCACACTCATATAAATACACATATCCCCCAGAAGTTTGTGCTTTTCTGTCTTTGTCCCTTTTCCTGAACCAAGTTGGTTTCTTAACCTTTACTGAAGTAATTTTGTGTCTTTGTCCCTTTTCCTGAACCAAGATGGTTTCTTAACCTTTACTGAAGTAATTTTTTCATCATAGTGAATTGAGGAATGTTTTGGTCACACAAATGGCAAAACTCACCATTGTCAATTCTTAACAAATTTTCTTAAGAGTTTTTTAGTACCTTGACATTAGTATTGCTGAGCATTATAACTATGAGGTTTTCTTTCTGTTTTACTCTCAATTTTTTTTTTTTTTTTTTGAGACAGAGCCTCAAGCTGTTGCCCTGGGTAGAGTGCTGTGGCATCACAGCTCACAGCAACCTCCAACTCCTAGGCTCAAACAATTCTCCTGCCTCGGCCTTTCAAGTAGCTGGGACTACAGGCGCCCGCCACAACACCTGGCTATTTTTTGGTTGCAGCCGTCATTGTTTCTGGTGGGCCAGGATTTGAACCTGCCAGATCAAGTGTTTGTGGCTAGTACCTTAGCCGCTTGAGCCACAGGTGCCAAGCCTACTCTCAAATTTTTGAAGGATGCCTTAGATTCACTTACATGTATTTATGCATGAATATTGAAGATCTACTAAGTGAAAGATAAATATGCAGCATTATGTCTCCTGGGGAACAATATCTTGTGGAATTAAATGGTTTAACAATGCTGAAAGAAAGTAGGAGGTATAATGGGATTTTCTTCCCCTTTTTAGCTAGCTTTATTGAGATATATTCCACAACATATATTTCATCTGTTTAAAATATATAATGTAATGTATTTTAGTATATTTGTAGTTACATAAACCATCACCATAGTAATTTTGGGAACATTTTCATCTCCTCAGAACGGAACTCCAGACCCTTTACCTATTACCCCCAACCCTAGGGAACTACTAATCTACTTTCTTTACAGATTTCCTTGTTCTGGATATTTCACTTAAATGAAATCTTGTAACATTTGGTATTGTGTGACTGGCTTCTTCAACTTTACTTAATATTTTCAAGGTTCATTCAAGTTGTAGTGTGTATCAGTAGTCCATTTCTTTTTATGGCAAAATAATTTCTATCATATTAATATACCAAATTTTGTTTATCCATTTTTCGGTTGATGGAGGGACAGTGCCTTTTAAAAAATAAGGTTTTAAATCTCCTGATTTTTAACAGCAAATACTGTTCAAAGATCAACTTTTTCCATTGATCTCTTTCAGCTATCTTAAACATGTTTGTTATGAATATAATGTCTTTCCTTGGTTTGTAACTTTTTTCATTGTGGTGTTTTGTTGAACTTTAAACCTCTCTGAATTGCCTAGCTTTTTGTTCACTGTTTAAACCAATAGCATCTGGCCTTTGTAGTGGGTCTGGACAGATTCATGTGTTTCCAAATCTTATGTCTCAGTCATGTGATCTAATGTGTTTTCTGTAGTTTTATATTTAAGTAAAAGTAAATTTCTCATGCAGTTGTGTAGTTTGTGTTAGTCATGAGTAATCTCAGTACTTGCCCACCATGCAAAAAAAATGCAGAATTTCTTTGCTCAAGCTGTATTGTGAGTTGGCCAAATTTAGGAGACTGATTTCTTCTATAAAGGCAGTAGTACATAGATTTTCCAAATCAATTAGTTTTACATATTAGCCATATGAAAGCAAAAAGAAAAACTTTACTAAAAATTATGCAGGGAGATATTTTCTGGCTTAACCATCCCTACTTACTGTCATGTCTTTGTACCTTATACACAAGATGTATAAATGTACTTTTCTCATCTTTTTAGTCATGTACAAGATCACTTTCTTCATTCACAATGCTTTGTAGCTGTTACTTTGTAATTCATGCAATATATTCTACAGTAATCCTGCAATCACTAGCTTTCAGATTCATTACAGGTAATGTTCTATTCCACACTTTTTCCCCTGGGAAAGAAATCTTTGAAGAACAATTTTTCTACCCAGTAAAAAGAGTTCATTTGACCTTTGACACTATACATACCTTTTATTCTGGGACATGTGTATATTCAGAGGTGAATAATATATGAAGTAATGAATTACTGCGAAGTTAATTATAACATAGACTATTCTGTATTTTCATGGAGAGTTTGCCGGTTTTACATGTTTATGATATCTATATGTGATTTTTCAAAGTAGTCGATTTCCTATTTCAGTATGGAAATTTGTTCTTTTCCAGCAAATGTTATAATGGAATTTTATTTTATTATTATTTTTAGAAATTTGTTCTTGTAAAAAATAAGTGGTGAACCATGTTGTTGGCAATCATTACAGTCAATTTATTTATATACCTAGATTGTGACATTTAAGTTTACAGTAAAGCTGATGGGATAGAATAGATGCTAGAGTAATGATTCGCTTTTTCTACAGTTTAATTTTAATGTCGGTCACATACTTAACTATTAAACATTTAAAAATGTGTCAAGTAAAATTTCATAATTCAAGTTGTGAATCTTGCTCTATACTCCCTTGACATAAGCAGGGAGAAAGCAGATTTAAGAAGGATTTTTGTTATATATAGGTGACTGAGCAGAGTCAATGACCACATAAAGGGAGCTCCTTGCAATTAGGTTGTTTTGTTTTGTTTTGTAGAAAACCAAAACAGAGAATTAAATGGGTTTTATTTTTAAAGGTTTTTTTCCCCTTTTATTATGATCGTTACTTACATGTGTTGTATGTTTTTTTTTTTTTTTTGCTCCATGGGTTTATTTTGCCTTTTGTTGTTTTGTGTCAAATAACTATGGTAAATGTTCCCAAACTAGGAAGAGATAATAGGAGATTTATTAGCCTCCCATATGATACTTTGTGAAGTAACTGAAGCAACAGTTTGTGCTTTCCTGAGAAATATCATTTTGTAAGAAGATTACTGTTCAATACACATAACTTGCAGAGTTCAAGCCAGTTATGAGGCATAGTAAAGCTAAAGAGACTTCACTTTTAGTGATAACAAACTATCACATATATAAAGCTTAGGAACTCATCCAAAATACTTACAAATGCACATTTATTTACTGTTCAAATATTAACATATTACTGACTGAACTTTAAATTTTTTTTGTAAAATTATCCTGCTTTGTGTATTTTGATGTACTTTTGAATATGAGTATTTGTAATTTATTTTCATTATATGTTTTCTTCAGTTTTCTATTGGTAATGGAAATAAATTGAGCCGTGATTGGAAGATTTATCGGCTCTCCATTACATCATCTAAGAGCTATTTGTAACACACATAAACATTTCTGAACCCTAATATTAAAACAGATAATAATCTATATACCCACCTTAGAGGATTATACTATGAATAACATGTTATTATGTATATCAAAGTGTTCATTTATTCATTAAGACTAAAATATATATTAAGCATTTTACTATATATTGGAGTAAAACAATACATGGGGGAAAATCATAAGGGAAAAACATAATCATTTAAATATAATATGTGGAAAATATTTTGAGGCCATAAATGATTGTCATTTATTGAGCTTTTATTGTTGCCAGGCAGTCTAATACATACTTTATTATTTCATTTAAGTTCTTTGCCATTATTGTAATGTCACTCTTACTGTTATTTTACAGATGAGGAAAAGGGCTCAGAGAATTATGGATTTCTTTAAGTGCCTTTAGAGCACCTGTTATGATATTTGCCACTATATATTGTAAGTCCAACAGCCATTCATTCTGTCTTGCCATCATGGAGCTTAATCCTAGAGGGGGAAACAGACTCAAATCAAATAATCACACAGATAAATGTAACATTCACAACCTGTGATAAGTGCTGTGATAGATCCATTAGGATATAGGAGACTTAATGGAAAACTTGTCTTGAATGGGAGACAGGGCACTTGCCCTGGGGGAGTGAGTGATCCTTGAATTGAAATCCGAAGGATGAGTAGCAGTTCACAGTGCAAGTGGGGATTGGAAGATTGGTGTGTAGAGAGCATTTGTTTGGAGAAATAGGGAAGGAGAAGGCAGAGTGACAGTTCTGCTAGTAGGAAGAAATGGACAGAAGTTTGAAAATAACTTCAGCAAAGCAGATGGCTTACAAAAAGATCAGAGATGTGGGACACTGAGAAGAGAGAATGTTCATTGAAATGGGGAGGAGAGAGGAATGGATAGGTTGTTAGGAGCCCATTTGAAGGAGCTAGAAAAAAGACAAATTATGGCAGTAACAGTGAGAGTGGAAGACAGGAAAGGCAGGGAGAAATCCTTTTTGGAGGAAGGCAGAAAGAATGTCATTGAAAACACTGGCCCATGACTGCCTTGGTGTGATTGTAATTCAAGATTCCTAGTTATGGCATGGAGAGCTCACCCTGGATCTGCGACTTTACTAGTCGAGTGACTTCAGATAAGGTAGTGAATTATCTCTACCTCAGTTTCTTCACTGGTGAAATAAAGGCAATAATTAGTAGTAACAACTTGATGCTATGCTTAAAGGGTCAGTATTATTAAATTACATGAAGGTCTGGAAAATGGCAAATATTCAGTAAATATAGTTATTATTAATTATAACAGGTCATAGTTTGCTGTTATAAATAAATAAAAATCTTGATTTGGTGGAGAAAAGCATAGAGGAATAAAGAGGGAAAGATGGTGCTTCTCAAAAGTGTGTAAGGGCCTCCTTGTTCTCAGAGTCTCTGTCCTAAACCTACTAGCCAAAAACCCCAAACTGTCAAGTCCTTGAGCACATAGATGATGCCATTCGTTTACTGCCACTTAAGGCAGTGCCTGGCTCCAAAGTGATTTTGCATAGTGGTTTTTGCATAGTGATGATATTTGAAGCTGTAGGAGGGCATGAAGTTGCCAAATTAAGGAACGAAGAGCCTGGCCGTGGGAAACACCTGTATTTATTTACAGTGGAGAGAGAGTGAGTAGTTGCTGCCAGAAAACTAAGATAGTCAGTCTGTACTGCCTAGGAGTGAAGGGGAGTTAGTGCTGCAAGCTGCATCAAAGTCTGGGACAAGGAGACTAGAAAAAGGACCAGATGTGATCCTGCCTCTAAGAGCAGTTTTAAGAGAGTGTGGGGGCAGGATCCAGATCGCAGAATTAAAATGTAGGTGGTGGAAAAGAAGTGAAGCATTGGTTGCTGGGTGCATGGATTTCTCCTTCAAGAAATTCATGGTAAAGGTAAGCAGAAGAAATATTTACTTTAAGTAAGTTGAAACCTTAATAAAATTTAAAAGAATTTAAATTTAAAATTATTTTTGCTGTTGCTGGGGAATTAAGGAAAAGCTGACCTTATAAGAACTGAAGAAAGAGTTACAGGGCACCTTTGATGGTCTAGGGTCCTCCCTCATCCAGACCTGAATACTAATCCCTGCATATATAATTGGGGACAAAATCTGACTGAACTGTCTCTTCTTTTGTTCATCTCTGCATTTTCAAAGCTTGTAGTTCAGATAATGTAAACACATACAGCATGGCCTTGTTCAGAGTGCCCAATAGAGAGTTAGAGGTGTTCAGACGTGAGCGGAATGAAATAAGAAGCAGACGTGCTCAGAAGAATGAAAGCTCATTCATTTCTACCCTTACTGCATGTCTCCTTGTAACACATGTACATTTTTGAGGCTTAACTGCCTTTGATAGTTTTATGATAATTTATGTTTTTTAAGTGTTGGTAAGTTGGCAAGTGATCACATTGGTTCTATTTTGTTGTGAATAAATAGTATGTCAAACTTTTATGCCATTTCAAAAATGTTATTTAGAATAAAACTTCCTTTGAAGCCATAATAGTCTCTTACTCAAAATATTTATTTAGACCATATTGTTTAAATATATGTAATTCCCTTAAGGGACAATTGTAGTCTATATAAATCTGAATTTAAAACAAATAAACCTTCTGGAATTCATGGAAATACAGAATGGATATTCCATTGCTTAAGTGTTTATATACAAAAGGAGTTGAGGTGTTCCAATGTTTGTATGTTTAGGTACGAAAAGAGTAGAATTTATAATAAGAAATGGTGATCTGAAAAGTTTTACTCTCAAATGTGCCAGATGTATAAAGTTATTTAGGAAATCAAAATATTTGTATCATAGACTAGTTCAGAGTAAGTGAATGAATGAATGATTGAACCAGTTGAAAAATAAATATACATAAAAGTAAATTCACACTCTTAATTTGCTCTGATCTTGAGTATAACTATGATTAAAGTTGATGGATGTATGCTTTAAACACAACACAAAACTAGGATATTTCTGTAAAATAATTAAATTTCAAATTAGCAATTTAAAGTATTTATTTATCTTACGCTAGAGTTTGTATTCAGCTGTCCTTGAAAGATCATCTTTTTTATTGGTTCTCCTTTGATTTTTGTAAAGCAGAGGGCATTATTTTAAGCATTTATGAAATCTTCTATTATTGTACTTCAAATTATATAAATGTTTTAATGTTAACATAGGTCCCATATCTATATTTATTATTAGTTTGTCAAGTACCTTGTTTTAAGTGGAAACACTGTGTTCTAAGCTCTGTTTTTTTTTGGTCATTGTACAATCACATTGTGAATTCATTAAGCAATGAACATGTTACTTTAAGAAACTGTCTCTAACCTGGGAAGTTCTAATATGTTTCTTAGTAAACTATTGAAATTAGAATTTTTGGAAGAAACATTCCCCATATAACCTACAAATTCCTTTAATCACCAATAAATATAGCCAACTTTCATAAGCTAGCTAATGTGCAATTGGACCACTGTTGACATTGGAAGAGAGACCCCAAAATATCAGGCAAATTAATACAATTGAATACTTCCTGAGGAAAAAAACAGAAGAGCAAATTAGAGATGAAGGTGAAATATAAATGGTGTCTACAGTGAAGAATCCAGCATCTGATATCAAGTATAGATCCATAGATTTATTGTTAATTAATGAAAGAGAAATAATACTTTACACTTATCTGATCCAAAGCACAGGGAATAGTAAAAGCCCATTCAGTCTTATTCTCGGTAAATGGAATTTGTCCTAACCATGTTAACAATATCTAAAATATTGCCTATTGCAAATGAGATAGTGTGTCTAAAAGTCCAAATGGTTTCAAATAGGAGCATCTGGACCTTTGTAAGTGAGTACCTCTTTTGGGCACAGAGCTGTGATGTCGGGTATTCCCATGCCCACCACCCCCAAATCAACAATCGTTGATTGCATCTGAATCTGCAGGGAGATCTTTTTCTGGCAGTTCAAGTAGTTACAGTAAATTGTTAATCTGTGAATAATCAGACTAAGTATGTTCTCGCTTTAGAATTTCTATGCAAATTAGAATGAAATGTATGAGATAAATTTATTGACTCGATCTCATATATTTAAGGAAGATAGGTCAGCCTTAGCATAATTTTTAAATATAGGTTTTTATTCATAATAAGTCACATTCCATTTATGCTAATTTTCTGTAGATTCACTTTATAAGATAAACTGGTAAGGTAATTTTTTGAAGTACTTATAAGGAAACGAGGATTTTTTTAGTTTTTCAGTTTTCTGATACAATTATACTATTCTTTATAGGTATAATAAATTCGTGTAAATGGCTTTTCGTGTTTAGTATCCAATCTAACACCAAAATTTTCCTACATCACCACTAAAATAAAAAGAAGATTGTTTCATATTTTTCAAAATAAGAATGAAAGTTGAATGAATAAATAAATAAATTCCAAGGAATCTGGATATGATTTTTAAAAAAACAGAAATATGTTAAGTCTTATTGGGACAACAAGAGTATCTTTTCAGATATATCTAAAAGGTTTGGTGCAGTGACTCATGCCTGTAATCCTAGCACTCTGGGAGGCAGGTGGATTGTTTGAGCTCAGGAGTTCAAAATCAGCCTAAAGAAGAGTGAGACACTGTCTCTACTAAAAAATAGAAGAAATTAGCTAGGCGTGGTGGCACATGCCTATAGTCCCAGGTATTCAGGAGGCTGAGGCAAAAGAATCACTTGAATCCAGGAGCTTGAGGTTGCTGTGAGCTACAATGACACCACAGCATTCTACCCAGGGCAACAGAGTGAGCCTCTGGTCCCCCCCACCCCCCAAAAAACCATGTGTGTGTGTGTATGTGTGTGTGTGTCTGTGTTGTATATCTAAAACATTAGCAAATCAGTTAATTAAAATTCATCAGAAGAAAGTACTATTCTAATAATAATATTTTCCATGTTTTGTAAACATTTTACTTGAACATTAATATATTAGAATGTATTTTTGTATTAATTAATAACTGCATAAACATAAATTGGTTCTCTAGTATTATAAATCCAGAATCTTATATAATATGTGATCCTTTATTTTTATTCTACTTGGCCAGTGTTTCTAATTTAAAGGTTATTATAAATGATGTAAAACATTATATTAGTGGAAGATTTTTGTTTACATACCTTTGGGGGGGTAAGAGATTTTGATGATATCAAAACTTATTTTTAAAACTCCCCAGGCCCCAACCAATATAAAGCCTTTAAAAATGGCAGTGGGCACTTTTTTTCAAAATGTTGAAAAAATAGAATGTCTCTGAACAGATGCTGATATTTTTCTCCTCCTTTATTTTTCAGGCCATCCGCTGCACACTGGTAAACTGCACGTGTGAATGTTTTCAGCCAGGAAAGATTAACCTGAGGACTTGTGATCAGTGTAAACATGGCTGGGTGGCACATGGTGAGGAAAATCGGGGCTTTTATTTCTATTCTTGTTATGTTCATGTTAAGTGAGTGAGAGAGAGAAAGAGAGAGGGGTATGTTGTGTGTGTGTGTGTATGTGTGTTTTGAAGAGAGGTTAGCTATGTTCCAAGTGATGGTTTACATTCAGCCCATGGGTCTCAAACAGCATATTCTCTGCTCAAAGAAGTAAGGCTAGGCAGGCCAGTCTCTGCAGAAAGGTGAAATGTTTATAGGACAGTTGGGCCTTGGGGTTCTTACTGAGCATAGGAGCAGCCAGCAAGCACCAGGCCTAATGGAAACTCAAACATACCACAGTTGGCCTTTCAGGGCCTGGACCTCAGAGGTAAGCTGGCAATCTCTCCCTGCTGAAGAACTCCTCAGTGACTGCTCACCCTTGTCACATGTATTAGGGGCTGAGTTTATCCCTCCAGATGTTAAATTTTGCATGGTCTAAGGTGGGCAAGCGAGTGAACGGGAACATTATTTGGCTGGTATCTGAAAAAAAAATCTATAAATACTCTCCTTCAGTGTGCATTAGGTTTGGAGGTGGTCAATGTGATAGAGTGTGAGCTCTGTGTAGGGGTGCATTTGGGGTGGGGTGGCCCAGAGGGAAAGATGTGAGCATTGAGGCTTTTTTTTGCCAGGTGCACAGAGCTGTTCTGTCAATATGCCTTGACTAAGGATTCAGCATGTTCTTACGTATGTTTCACATTTATTGTGCTTAAGCAAAAGGAGACTTGGAAATAAGTAGTTTTTTTTTAACCTCCTAGACTGCAGAATTTTAAAAGATAGGTAATGTTTATAAAAGAAATTCTGGCTTGAGATTTTTTTGACAGCCTAGGGTATTGGCTCTTAAGTGGACCTATTCTTCATTCCCAAGCAGTGCCAAACATCCAGTGGGTTGTATTTTTATAAATGTCATGTTATTCTAGCAAGATCTGAGGTAACAACACTAGGCCATGCCTTGAAATGCTTTTAATTTATCATGTACCTCGCTTGTTAGGGTGTGTGTTAGAGTTGCAGGGACATTTCAGCCATGTTTCTATGAGAGAGGGAGAGCAGTATGAGGGGAATACATTGGAAGGAGTGTGCTCCCACCATGTAGCCACAAGCACATAATCCTTCATTTGCCCCTGGGGGTGGAACTCCTTCCTGCCTCATTAACAACAAGGCCAAAATCTGTAACAATCCAGTCTAGTCTGGAACAACAGATAGCCGCTGTTACTTCTGCAGCCGTTCTTCTTTCTCCTATATTGGCTTGGTAGGACTGGGCTGTCGTAACATAATACCACAGGCTGAGTGGCTCAAACAACAGAAATTTATATTCTCACAGTTTTAGGGGCTAGAATTCCAAAATCAAGGTGTTGGCAGTGTTGGCTTCATTCTGAGGTTTTTTTTCCTGGTTTGTAGATGGCCACCCTCACATGGTCTTTTCTTCTGTGGGCACACACCCTGGGTGTTTCCTTGTGCATCCAGAGTTCCTCTTTTAAGGGCACTAGTCAGATTGGTTTAGGGCCTATTATAAAGGGTCTCATTTTAGCTTGATCACCTTTCTAAAAGCTCATTCCCCAAACATAATCAGATTCTAAAATACTAGGGGTTATGGCTTTAACATAATGAATTTGGGGGGAATATAATGGAGCTTATAACATTTCCAAATTTCCTTCTATGCCTGAAGAAGTATTGCTAGATAATAGGTACAGAGCTCATGTCCCAAGCCATCAAGAATTATGAGGTCACTGATGGCAGTGTGAGCATAGACTGTTCTTAGATCTAATCTTGGCCCTGCCACTTCCATGACATGTTACTCAAAATCCCTGGACCTCAGTTTTCTTATCTGTAAAACAGGATTAACAATACCTACTTTGTTAAAGATAAAATTGAAGATTAAAGATAAAATATATAAAGCCTTTAATAAATGATACACATTTTGAAAAAACTAGACATTAGATACGCAGTAAAGTTTGAGGGGGTCAGTCATTAAACAAAGGGCTTTTATTTATTCTCTCATTTTTTCCCAAAGCCATCTTGTATTACCATCATCTGTGAGCCTTGTGAGTATAAATGTTGACTATGTCACCAGAGTTTGTTTTATCTATCTAACTTCCATGTGCATATTACATTAGTAGTGTAATGAAAAGAAAAATCAATACTTCTTCTTTCTTCTTGAACAACAGACACTATTCCTGACCAATGATTGTTTCAAAGACTTTCTGAAAAATGTGATTTTTCACCCACCTTGAGTAAGATATTTCTGTTACACAAGACTGTGCTTCCCCTACTGTACCTTTAAAAGCTGTATGTTTGGGGGATATTAATTTGGGGCTTCTTAAATATAAGCCAAATAAATTCTCATTCTTTCCTTCAAAATTATCACCTTGACCTCTTTTCTCCCCCACAACAGGGATGTATCTGTATACAACTTAAAATACATACACGCAGGTATGCAAATCCCTGTTCATTAGGGCAAATATGACAGTGAGGGGTTGGCTTCTAGCCTTCAAGTTGGCAGTGGAATGAGAGCACCCACTCTTTTTGCCCCCAGCATTTCAATTAATTGCTTCATTCCCTCCCCCAGCACAGAAACCCTGAAATCATGTCTCCAATTATTTCTGTTCAGAGGTGAAACACAGCAGGTTTTCTGGCTGCCTTACTTAGTACAGTGTCTTATGTGTGGGGTGAGGAGGAAGTTACTTGGTTTTTCTAGTGTGTAATTTTTCTCCAAAGTGCCCAGAACAGCATTAAGATTACTAGAATACATGTAACAGAATTGTCCCCCAGTAGCACTGAACATATTCTGCCTGTTATTGTGCTACTAAAACTTTAATAACTGCTCCTAAAAAAATAACCAAATGCCAAGTTGGTTATTTTTGGAATTTTTAGTCTGGGAGCAGTGGCTCATACTTGGCACTTTGGGAGGCACAGTGGGAGGATCACTTGAAAAAGTTTCAGACCATTCTGGGCAACACAGTGAGTCCTCATCTCTTAAAGAAAAAAAAAAAGTTAGCCTGGCATGGAGGCATGTGCCTGTAGTCCTAGCTACTTCAGAGACTCAGGCATGAGGGGCTCACTTGAGCCCCTGAGCGGTCAAGGTTTCAGTGAACTGTGGTAACACTATTGCATTCCAGCCTGGGCAACAAAATGAGACACTGACTCTTCAAAAAAAAAGTTTTTAGAAATTCATTGACCTCTTTCGAATAAACACCTAACTGTATCTCCTTTGTTCTTTAATTTATTCGTAAGATGTTGGATGTCAAGGGTCATTAGTACCATATATATGCACAGACATGTGTGTGTGTATGTGTACACACACAATTCTTATATACTCCATTGCCTTGCAGATTGCTTCCCAAGCCGGTTCAACACGTTATTTATTTATTTATTTATTTTATCATTATTATTATTTTTTTGGAGACAGTCTCACTTTGTCACACTTGGTAGCGTCGCCCTCTTACTTAAGCTAGTCTCAACCCATGAGCTTAGGCAATCCATGCACCTCGACTTCCCAAAGTGTTAGGATTACAGGCATGAACCACCATGCCCAGCCCTTGCTCAAATTGTTGACATTAGCTACTTTATAAAAATATTGAAAAGGTATTTTAAAAATTTAAACAGCGTGATTGATTAATTCATTATACTATAACACGTGGGTTTTTAAAGTACTTAGTGGAACATGTTACTATTCTCAAATTAGTTCCTTGAAAACTTTAGTACTATTGAGTTAAGGGGGAAGAGGGTGACCCAAAACAGTTCTCTGAGTACTAGTAGGTTTTTCCCACTGAATTAATAACGATTTCCTACCTCTTCCCCCCATTAATGAATTTCAGTGCATTCACTGAGATTTGATTTCACTTTGATGACAGAAAGCAGGGCTTAACTGAATTTAACTTTATTTGAGACAAACTTTTGGCCAGTCATGGTGGCTCATGCTTGTAATCCTGGCTCTCTGGGAGGCTGAGGCAGGAGGGCTGCTTGACCTCAGGGTTCACAGCCAGCCTGAGTAAGAGCAAGACCTCATCTCTACTAAAAGTAGAAAAATTAGCAGTGCATGGCAGCTCATGCTTTTAGTCCCAGCTACTAGGGAGGCTGAGGCAGGAGGATTGCTTGAACCCAGGAGTTTAGAGTTGTTTCAGGTTGCTATAAGCTATGATTGACACCACAGGACTCTACCCAGGGCAACAAAATGTGATTCTGTCTCCAAACAAACAAACAAAAAACCCTTATGTTTATGTGTATGATGGCCATACCTAATCTGTAATAATTTAGTTGGTAGGTAAATAAATAGTTCAGAATTTCTAATTTTATTATATTAGTATTCTAAGGACTTTAGCCTATTGCCACTTAATTCATTTAACTGCTGTATTTCTTTTCTCATGTTTCTCTGTGCTTTTCTTTCATTTACCTAAAATAATCTTAGTACATTGAAAAATAACAATACTAATAACCCGCCACATACACCTAAGGTGGTGGGTTCGAATCCCTAGCCCGGGCCTGCCAAACAGCAATGATGGCTGCAACCAAAAAATGGCCAGGCATTGTGGCAGGCACCTGTAGTCCCAGCTACTTGGGAGGCTGAGGCAGGAGACTCGCTTGAGCCCAGGAGTTGGAGGTTGCTGTGAGCATGATGCTATGGCACTCTACCCAGGGGGACAGCTTGAGGCTCCATCTTAAATAAATAAATAAATAAATAAATAAATAAATAAATAAAATGCGTAATCTGTGTGATGTTGTGTCATGCTGTGACTGTCCTGCTGGTGCCTTAGGGACAGACCATGCACCTGCTGGTGGATAAACAAGTGCTTCCCAGGAGGACAGGGGTCTTTCCACTGTACTTCCAGGAGGTCATCAATCCTGGGCTGGCAAAAAAATGGAAGAAAATGAGCCCTGCACTTGTGGTAGAGGTTATCTTTCTCCTCTCTCTGGGTGGGTGGGTGGTATCGTCTAAGCTTCAAGAAGCAGAAGTTCTCTTGACATCTGAAGGAAGGCAGAGAAGGAGGCAGGTAACCAGCCCCACGGTGGGCCCTGAAGCTGCTCTAGGGTGTGCTGTACCGATTCTCTCCCATTCACTCCCAACTCTCAGTAACCTCAGGTTAAATTTCATCCGGTATTAGAGGAGTCTCGTGGGTTAAATCAGAGAACCTGCCTCACATTCCTTGATGTAACAAAACAAAGGAGAGCTCCCCTTTCCTCATTCTGAGTGGGTTAGCTGTGGTGGTCACCAGCAGAGGACCACTGGGCTCAGAGGCGTCTTCGGAGACTCACTGATAGCAGTATCAGCAGAAAGACAGAACAAGGCTGTGTTGGGAAAGCTCGGATGACCTCTGTGAGCCCCTGGAGCCCTGGAGAAATAGTGAGGCATAGTTAGAGAATTATTCCTGGCAGCCAGGGCAGGGGGTACTGGAGCTATCAAGTTTACCCGCTTAGCCACTAAAAATAGACGTGTTCCAGATAAATTCTCTTCATAATGCTAAAATTTTTATATAAGTTATTTTTATTGTGGTAGTTATAAGAAATTATCCATTCATTCTCATTTTTTCTAAGGCAGAATCTTGATCAATGGTGAAATAAAAATAGCCTTCCTTATTAAAGCAAGGAAAAGACAACATTGTTTCACAGATTTAACTAACATTATTTAAGTATTACCCAATTTGATGAGAGTGGCATCTATAAAATATTGAAAAGGATGAACAAGAATGGTAATTATTTATAGATGATATCCTCACATGGCTGAAAAAAAGTTCCATGGAAAACCATTGGAAATGATAAGATAAACCAGTAAGAAAGCTGGTTATAAAATGCAATAACCAATAATTAATAACCTTTATGTGTAGAATAAGTTAGAAAACATAATGAAAAAATTCCCATTTAAAATAGCTTCTATAATAATAAAATACGTTAGAATAAAAATCACAGTAAACATACAGATTATGTAAGACTGAATCGTGAAACAATGAAATGGCATTCTCTAAGTTTAGATTCAAAGATGGAATATTATAAGGATATCAGCTTTCTCTAAGTTAAATTATTAATTGAATATTATGCCAATAAGATTTTTTTGGTTATTGTTGAAATCACGTTTAACAGATAAAGGTACTTATTACACAATCATTTTAGTTGCAATAGCCTAGAAATGATCTGAATGTACAGCAATAGGAGATTGGTTAGATTTTGGCCTATTTGCAGAGGATGGCATTATAATATCCTGCTATTTAAAAAAACAAGGGAGCAGGGAACATTTCCGCACTGCTGATGGGAATGCAAGCTAATATGTTCCTTTTGGAAAGAAGTTTGGAGAACATTAGGCAACTAAAAGTAGACCTGCCATTCGATTCTGCAATTCCTCTACCAGGTATATATCCAGATGACCAAAAATCATTTTACCACAAAGATATTTGCACCAGAATGTTTATTGCAGCCCAGAATGTTTATTGGCAATTCATAATTGCCAAGTCATGGAAGCAGCCCAAGTGCCCATCGACCCATGAATGGATTAACAAATTGTGGTATATGTAAACCATGGAATATTATGCAGCCTTTAAAAAGATGTAGACTTTATCTCTTTTATGTTTACATAAATGGAGCTAGAAGATATTCTTAGTAGAGTATCACAAGAATAGAAGAAAAAGTATCCAATGAATACTTCTTCTTAGTAGAGTATCTTCTTAGTAGAGTATTCTTCTTAGTAGAGTATCTCAAGAATAGAAGAAAAAGTATCCAATGAATATATTATGAAACCAATATATTATTCATCCACACTTTCATACAAATGATAAAACATAACTATGGTCCAGAATGAAGGAGGGAAGAGGAGGGGAGGGAGGAGGTTGAGTGAAGGGTGGAGGGAGGGTAATTGGTGGGTCCTCATCACCTATTGTGAATAATGCAAGGGTACATGTCAAATTTATAAAGAGTAGAGTATAAATGTCTTAACACAACAAATAATTAAGTGAGGTGAAGGCTGTGTTAACCAGTTTGATGTATGCATTCTAAGTTGTATATAAAATCAGCACATTGTACCCGATAAAATGCATTAATGTACATAGTTATGTTTTTTTTTTGTTTTTTTTTTTTGAGATAGAGACTCAAGCTGTCCCCCTGGGTAGAGTGCTGTGGCATTACAGCTCACAGCAACCTCCAACTCCTGGGCTCAAGCGAGTCTCCTGCCTCCGCCTCCCAAGTAGCTGGGACCACAGGCACCCGCCACAACACCTGGCCATTTTTTGGTTGCAGCCAGCATTGTTGTTTGGCGGGCCCAGGCTGGATTCGAACCCGCCACCTTACGTGTATGTGGCTGCCGCCTTAGCCAGTTGAGCCACAGGCGCCAAGCCTACATAGTTATGATTTAAGAAAAAATAAAAAAATAAGGGAGATGTGCAGGTCTGGATATGTAATAATCTCTGTGATATGTTGTTAAAGACCAAGATGCAGACAGACATATATATTACAAACCTATATGACATCATAATATAGCTATATATATGCATGTGCTTATATAGATATACTATGATATCATTTGTGTAAAAGTATCTGTATACAAACACACATACACAAGCATATACTTTGAAGGGCACTCAAGAAACTGCCACTGGGGGTAAGAAATGGAGGGTGGAGCAAAAAAGACTTACTGTTTTACCATCTATTCTTTTTATGACACTCGGTGTTTTTATCATATGTATGTCTTAGCTTGTCAAGAGAAAAAAAATAGTGGCCTTTAAGCAATAAAAAGATGACAATCATCTTTAAAAGAGCATTTGTTCATTTTAACACATTTATTAAAATATAAATGGGAATTGTCATACACCCATTGTCACCTTGTAGTCACATTCTGGAGAAATTCTTGCCCATGTGCACAGCCAGGCATGTATAAGAGAGAGAGGTGGCATGGAGGGGCACAAGTAAAACATTACCTTCCTCTAGGAAAGGGTCAATATTTATAATGACAAAAAATCGGAAGCAACTGTTCACCAGCAAGGGGATGTTTAATAAATTTTAATGTAGGTGAAAACTATGTAGATATTAAAAGAAATATAATAAATCCATATATAATGTGAAAATGGCCATTTTATACTTTCATTGGGTGAAAAAGCATATTGTAGAATAACAGCTGTACTGTTATCATTTTTTGCATAACATAGAAAATGTTGGCTTGGCGCCTGTGGCTCAACTGGCTAAGGCGCCAGCCACATATACCTAAGGTGGTGGGTTCAAATCCAGCCCAGCCCGCCAAACAACAATGATGGCTGCAGCCAAAAAATAGCCGGGCGTTGTGGCGGGCGCCTGTGGTCCCAGCTACTTGGGAGGCTGAGGCAGGAGACTCGCTTGAGCCCAGGAGTTGGAGGTTGCTGTGAGCTGTGATGCCATGGCAATCTATGCAGGGGGATAGCTTGAGGCTCCGTCTAAAAAAAAAAAAAAAAAAGCCCAGCCCTGAAGTGGCATCCCAGCGTATGGGCCCTCCTCCTTTACCCTCAGGAGGCTCTAGAAACTCGGAGCCTCTCACTGCTTCACTTGGCCTGTGGCCTCAGCCGGCTGCTTTCAGACAAGAAACCTGAAGAGGGAGTCTTCTCTGTGCCTGGGAACAAGTGCCCAGGTGGAGGGAGGCCTGTGTTCTTTTTCAGCTTCTATGACTGTTTTTTGTTTTCTGACTCACTTTGTCTGGTGACTTGGATCAGTCACTCTGCCCTCTGTGCATGGCATGGCTTATCTGTACAGCAGAGACAGTTTTGTGGGTCATTCCAGCAGTCTCCAGATGAGCTCTCTGCTCCAGTCTCTTCTGCAGCTTTCAGCTGTTCTGCCACACTGTGGTCAGAGTCACCTTTTAAACATGAGAACCTGGCTCGGCGCCTATAGCTCAACCGGCTAAGGCGCCAGCCACATACACCTAAGGTGGCGGGTTCGAATCCCCAGCCCGGACCCGCCAAACAACAATGATGGCTGCAACCAAAAAATAGCCGGGCGTTGTGGCGGGCACCTG
>CAUYTI010147006.1:0-17680 GCA_963575145.1 Galago senegalensis
CGCCTCCCAAGTAGCTGGGACCACAGGCGCCCGCCACAACGCCCGGCTATTTTTTGGTTGCAGCAGTCATTGTTGTTTGGCAGGTCCAGGCTGGGGATTTGAACCTGCCACCTTAGGTGTACGTGGCTGGCGCCTTAGCCGATTGAGCTATAGGCGCCGAGCCAATAATAATAATATTAAGCAGGCATTGTGGCAGGCACTTGTAGTCCTAGCTATCTAAGAAGCTAAGGCAAGAGAATTGCTTCAGCCCAAGAGTTTGACGTTGCTGTGAAATATGAGGCCATGACACTCTACCATGGGCAACAGAGTGAGACTCTGTTTCAAGGAAATGAAAAAATATAATTCATTATATACATGAGCCAGAAAAGATAATCATATGATAATCTCAATAAATGTCAAAAAGGCATTTGAAAAAATCCTACACTCACATAGCTTTAAAAGTCCCAGTAAACTAGAAAAAGAAGGCACCTTCCTCAATCTCATAAAGAACATCTATAAAAAATCTACAGTAAATATCATACTTAATGGTGAAAGAGTGAATGCTTTGCCCTCTATAGTAAGGGAATAACAAGATGTCTGCTCTCACCATATGTATTCAATGTCATACGTGAAGTCCTGGACGGTGGAAAAAAGAAACAAAATGAAATAAAAAATGTTTCAAATTTGAAAGTGTCAGTGGAAAAGTAGTCCATACTTAGTAAAATAATTTAAAACTTGTTTATTCTCATCAAAATTTGAGGACTATGACACAGAACCACACCCAAGAAGGCTTGGGAATGCAGACATGCTGTGATGGGATTGAAGTTTAGTTTTATACATTTCAGGGAGACAAGAATTACAGGTAAAATAATAAATCAATATGTTGAAGACATACATTGCTTTGGCCAAAAAAGATGGGAAATATCCAAGTGGGAGCCCACAGGTTATAGGTATTGACATTTGGCTAACAGAATTAAGGGCTATCTAATAGACCAACAGTCATCTAAAAAGAATGTTTGAATTAAGATAAGAGTCTGTTAATCAGAGACAAACTACAGAACATATGCCCAGAGTCAAGTGGTATATTGTATATATTGAGGACCTGTAGATAAATCTTGCATAGCTTTAGTCCTGTTAATGAATCACAAAGGACATCTCTAAGAAGGTGGGACATGATGTGGTATGTCTGATCTCCTTACTCCTGGTTAGCAACTCAATTTTAAGAGATTCCCCTTGGCCAAGAGGGGCTCCAGTCAGTCAGCTGCTGGGGGGGTTCCTTAAGATTTTAACATCTTATATAATTTTATTTTTATTTTTTAATACATATATATGTTATTATTGTTATTGTTTAATTTTTCTGATTTGTTTTATGTCTTTGTCAATCTATATTCCATTTCATGGACACAGCCTGACTGTGAGGTCTAGGCTGAGGTACTACAGCATTGGCTGGGCTCAAGAAGACATTGATAGTCTGGTCCAGGGGGCTCCTTCTAGCTTGAACTTTTGGAAGGACACTATTGGTAGGTCCCAACTATTACATACTGCTGTTTTCTTTTTCTTTTTTTCCTTCTCTATTGGTAGGGGTGAGATCTTGTTTTTTCTCAGTATGATAAGCAGCTCCTGACTTTGAGGGACCCACTCTATTCAACCATAGGAGGCTGGGAATTATGGGTGTGGGTCAAAGGGCCCTGTTGAGCACCCCTATTACTCCTATCTCTCCATTTCTGTTATTTTCTTTTTCTGCCAATAATTCCTTTGATCCCAACCCCTTTTTCTTTTCTCTTCTATCTTTTCTTCCTTCTTGCTCTTTGCTCTTGTCTTTACTTTGGTCCTATACCAAAAGGATAATTAAACACTTAGAATACAGAGACAAGGTAATTTCATAGAAGAAGGAAGTGAAAGGAAAAAATAGGGGAATGAAGGGGACAAAAAGAAAATACTCATGAAAAGAAACCAACAGAAAAATCCTGGCAACATGAAAAACCAAAACAGAGTGCCTCCCTAAAGGGATCATGAGGTAGCTACTGCAGAGTATTCCAATTATAAAAAATGATATGAAGTAGAGAAAGAGAATTTAAAATACAGATGGTAAAATCAATGAAGGAAATTGCTGAGAAAGTGGAAAACAACCAAAAGGAGATACAAAAGCAGAACCAAATAAGAGTAACAGATATAGGCTCGGCGACTGTGGTTCAAATGTCTAAGGCTCCAGCCATGTACACCCAAGGTGGTGGGTTCGAATCCAGCCCGGGCCTGCCGAACAACAATGACAGCTGCAACCAAAAAATAGCCAGGAGTTGTGGCAGGCGCCTGTAGTCCCAGCTACTTGGGAGGCTGAGGCAGGCGACTCGCTTGAGCCCAGGAGTTGGAGGTTGCTGTGAGCTGTGTTGCTATAGCACTCAACCCAGGGGGACAGCTTTAGGCTCTGTCTCAAAAAATATATATATAACAGATATAAAAAATATAGAAAGGATGTAGCAGAACTTAAGGTAATAAAGGAGTCAATCTAGAAACTTAAAGATACAATATCAAGTATCAATAACAGATTAGACTGTGGAGAAGAAAGAATCTCAGAGCTAGAAAATAAGCTCTTAACCTAACCTAGTTAAAGAGGTAGAAATAAAGAGAAAGCAGAAGGTTCACTCAGAAAATTATGAGACTTCACAAAGCATGCACATATACAAATTATAGCATGAAAATATACAAACTATTATCTATATTCCATTTCATGGACACAGCCTCACTGTGAGGTCTAGGCTGAGGTACCACAGCATTGGCTGGGCTCAAGGAGACATTGATAGCCTGGTCCAAGGGGGGTCCTTCTAGCTTGAACTTTTGGAAGGACGCTATTGGTATGTCCCAATTGTTACATACTGCTGTTTTCTTTTTCTTTTTTTCCTTCTCTATTGGTAAGGGTGAAAGAGAAAAGAAAGAGAAAAGAAATACCCCAGAGAAAGAAGCCCTACAGGAGGATATCATAAATGAAAATTTCCCAAGTATCTCCAAAGACTCCAACGCATTACTTTCAGAGATATATGAAAACTCAAGTTATCTCAACTCAAACAGAGCTTCCACAGTACACATTGACATGAATCTGTCTTAAGTCAAGACAAAGACAAAAGAGAAAATTCAAATAGCCAGGGATGAGCATCAGTTGAACAGCTAGTGGACTTCTTATCTGAAACTATTCAAGCAAGAAGCGAATGGTCATCTACCTTTAACTTATTGAGACAAAACAATTTTCAGCTCACAAATATATATCTTGCTAAGGTAAGCTTTAAAATTGATGGGGGAAATCAAATATTTTACTAATATATAAATATTCAGGAAGTTTGCCACAACAAGACAAGCCCTACATAAAAAGCTTACACTTATTCTATACACTGACAATCACAATGGAGCACCAGCAAAGTAAATACCCACAAAACTACAAAACAAAACCTAGTTTCCACAATAATGCAAATGTCAC
Source organism: Galago senegalensis (assembly GCA_963575145.1). Classification (NCBI taxonomy): domain Eukaryota; kingdom Metazoa; phylum Chordata; class Mammalia; order Primates; family Galagidae; genus Galago; species Galago senegalensis. The sequence continues at coordinate 3,449 of CAUYTI010147006.1, forward strand.
AACTAAGCAATTAACTTTCACAAAATAAGATGACTGGATCCTCACCACACTTATCAATTCTCTCAATAAATGTTAATGAGTTGAATTCCACACTGAAGAGGTACAGGCAGGCTGATTGGATAAAAAAGCACAAGTCATCTGTATAAGGTCTCCAGGAGACACACCTAGCCTCAAAGGACAAACAAGACTAGGGTGAAATTATGAAAAACAATATTTAAGGCAAATGAAAATCGGAAGAAAGGAGGGGTCACAATCTTATTTTCAGATAGGAGTGGATTTAAAGCAACTACAGACAAAAAAGATAAAGGTGGACACTTCATACTGGTCAAGGGAACAATACAAGAAGACATTTCAATTCTAAATATTTATACACCAACTTTAATGCTCCAAGATTCATGAAACAGACCTTAATTGGTCTGAGCAATTTGATATCCTATGACACCATAGGATAGTAAAGGATTTTAACACCCACACCCCAGAGCTGAATAGATCTTCTAAAGAGAAACTAAACAAAGATACACAGGATTTAAATATGAGCCTAGAACAATTGGGCTTAATAGACATATAGTGGATGCACCATCCCAAAGGTAAAGGATATATGCTATCCTTGACAGACCATGAAACATTCTTCAAAATAGATCAGATCCTACTACACAATTCAAACCACAACAAAAATAAATTATACCTTGGGTCTTCTGAGAACACAAGGCAACAAAGGTGGAACTCAACCACAACAAAAATATTTATCTCCACACAAAGGCATAGAAACTAAATAACATTGTGCTGAATGATGGTTGGGTCAAGGAAGAGATAAAGCAGGAAATCATTAACTTCATCAAACATAACAACAATGAAGGCACAAGCTACCAAAACCTGTGGGACACTGCAAAAGCAGTCCTAAATGGGAAATCTATCACATTAGATACCTATATCTGAAAAACAGAAAGAGAGCACATAAACAACCTAATTAATCATCTTAAAGAAATGGAAAAGGCAAGAAAAGATAAAGTGATCTTATCCCAGTCTGGGCAAGGGACTTGAAAAGAAATTTCTCTAAAGAAGATAGGCACATGGCCTACAGATATATGAAAAAATGCTCACCATCCTTAATCATCAGAGAAATGCAAATCAAAACTACTTTGATATATCACCTAACTCCAGTAAGATTAGCCCATATCCCCAGAGATGCTGGCGTGGATGAAAGGGGAACACTTCTACACTACTGGTGGGAATGCAAACTAATACATTCCCTTTGGAAAGAAGTCTGGAGAACACTTAGAGAACTAAAAATAAACATGCCATTTGATCCTGCAATTCCTTTATTAGGTATATATCCAGAAGACCAAAAATCACATTACAACAAAGGTGTTTGTATCAGAATGTTTATTGCAGCCTAATTCATAATTGCTAGGTCATGGAAGAAGCCCAAGTGCCCATCAATCCACAAATGGATCAACAAATTGTTCTATATGTACACCATGGAATACTATACAGCCATAAAGAAAGATGGAGACTTTACTTCTTCATATTCACATGGATGGAGCTGGAAAATGTTCTTCTTAGTAATGTATCTCAAGAATGGAGGAAAAAGTATCCAATGTACACAGCCCTATTATGAAACTAATTTATAGCTTTCATGTGAAAGCTATAACCTAATTATAGCCTGAGAATATGGAGAGGTAGGAGGGGGAGTGGAGGGGTGGAGGATAGATGGGCCGAGGGAGGGTGTTTCGAGGGATCACCTCTATGGTTTATCTTACAAGGGTACAAGTGAATCTTTCTAAAAGTGGAATATAAATGTCTTGACACAATAACTAGGAAAATGACACAAAGGTTATGTTAACCAGTTTGATGAAAGTATTTCAACTCATATGTGAAAACACTACACTGTACCCCATGATTGCATTCATATGCACAGCTCTCATGTAATAATAAAAAAATTACAAGTTAAAAAAGAAAAAAAAGAAATGGAAAAGGAAGAAAAATATGATCTTAAACCTAGCAGAAGAAAATAAATAACTAAAATTAAATCATAAATAAATGAAATTGAAAACAAATGAATCATTCAGAAACTTAATGAAACAAAAAGTTGGTTCTTAGAAAAGATAAATAAAATTGATAAACTATTGGCCAAATTAACTAGCAACAGAAAAGCAAATTCTTTAATAACCTTGATCAGAAATAATATGGGGAAAAATAACAACTGATACTAGAGAGATAAAAGAGATTATCTCTGACTACTACACAAAACTCAATGCCCAGAAACTTGACAAAGTGAAGGAAATGGACCAATATATAGAATCACACCGTCTCCCTAGACTTAACCAGGAAGAAATAGATCTTTTGAGCAGACCAATATCAAGATCTGAAATTGAAGAAACAATAAAATATCTTCTAATAACAATGACAACAACAAAGCCCTGGACCAGATGTATTCCCACAAGAATTCTCTCAAACCTTCAAAGATGAGGTATTACATATCCTGCAAAACCTATTTCAAAACATTGAGAAGGAAGGAGTCTTCCATAACATGTTCTATGGAACAAATATCACCCTGATTCCAAAACCAGCAAAGGATTCAAGTAAAAAGAAGAACCGCAGACCAATTTTGCTAATGAATATTGTGCAAAAATACTCAACAAAATTTCATCTAATAGATTGCACCTGCACATTAAAACATTTACACATAACAATTAAGTAAGCTTCATTCCAGCAATGCAAGGCTATTTTAACATATGAAAATCCATAAAGAAAATTCATCATATTAATAGAAGCAAAACAAAGACCATGTGATTCTCTCAATAGATGCAGAAAAAGCAACTGATAAAATTCAGCATCATTTTCTAACAAGAACATTTTATAAACTAGGCAGAGGTGGTATAGTTCTTAAACTAATTGAAGCCATCTATAATATACCTACAGCTAATGTACTGAATGAATTAAAATTGAAAGCTTTTCCATTTAGAAATCAAACCAGACAAGGATGCCACTACCATCACTATTATTCAACATGCTTCTGGAAGTTCTACACAAAGCAGTCAGGCAAGAGAAGGATATGAAGGATATCCAAATGGGAGCAGAGAAAGTCAGACTCTCACTCTTTGATGATGATTTGATCTTTTACTTACAAAACTCCAGAGAATCAATAGCAAAACTCATGGAATTGATTAAGAAATATAGTAACATCTCAGGGTATAAACTCAATGTCCAAAAATTAATAGCATTTGTATATGCCAATAATACCCGAGTTTAGAAACAAATGAAAAACACAATTTCCTTCACAATAGCTTCAGGAAAATGAAATACTTGGGAATGTATCTAACAAAAGAGGTGAAGGATCTTTACAAATAGAGTTATGAAACCTTAAAAAAAGAAATACCAGAAGATATTAACAAATGGAAGAATATACCATGCTCTTAGCTGGGTAGATTCAACATAGTTAAAACATATATTCTACCCAATATAATCTATATATTCAATACAATCTCCATTAAAATTCTAAAATCAGACTTTGAAAATATGGAAATAATAGTATTTAGTTTTGTATGGAATCAGACAAATCCCTGTGTAGGCAAGAATTTTTTTTAGCAATGAAAACAAAGCCGAAGGCATCACTACACCACAGTTCAGGTTATGTTACAAATCCACAGTAATCAAAATAGCATGGTATTGGAACAAAAATAGAGACCTAGATAAATGGGACAGAATAGGAAACCAAGAGATGAGACCAGTCTCTGCATCTGATCTTGATAAACAAATCAGAAACACTGAGTGGGGAAAAGAGTGACTGTTCAACAACTGGTGCTGGGATATCTGGACAACCACATGTGAAAAACTGATACTGGACTAGGTGGTGCCTGTGGTTCAAAGGTGTAGGGTGCTGGCACCATATACCGGAGGTGACCAGGTTCAAACCCGGGCCTGGTCAAAAACTGCAAAAAACTGAAAAAATGAAAACTGACACTGGACCCATCTCTTTCACCTGTTACAAACATTGACTCAAGATGTGTAAAAGACTTAAATCTAAGACATAAAATGATAAATCCTTAAAAGAACATGTGGAGAACCCCTGTGATAATATTGGACAGGGGAATGATTTTTGGAAGAAGACTTCAGTAGCAGTTGCAGCAATAACAACAACAACAAAATCAAATGGAACTTAATTAAACTGAAAAGCTTCTGCACAGCTGCAGATGTAACAAGTAAAGCTAAAAGACAACCTTCAGCGTTGGAAAAGATATTTGCATGATATTAACCTCACAAAGAGTTGATAACTGGAATCAACAGAAAACTCAAATTAATCAAGAAAAAATAATAAACAACCCCATGTACCACTGGGCAAGAAATATTAACAGAATTTTCTCTAAGGAAGGGAGATGAATGATTAGCAAACATTTGAAAAAATGGTCATCCTTCCTAAGCATCAGAGAAAAGCAAATAAGAATCACCCTGTGATGTCACCTACACCCAATGAGAATATCCCACATCTCAATGTCGCAGATGCTGAAATGGATGTGGAGAGAAGGGAACACCTTTTACACTGCTGGTGGGACTGCAAACTAATACAATATTTATAGAAGGAAATATGAATAATCTTCAAAGAACTCAAATTAGACTTTTCAATCCTGGAAGTCCATTACTAGGCATCTACCAGAGGAACAATAATCATTTTTATCATTTTTTCATAAGAACATTTGCACTTGATTGTTTATCGTAGCTCAATTTACATTTGCCAAAATGTTCAAACAAGCTAAATGTCCTTCAACACAGGAATAGATTAACAAACTGTGATATATATATATATATTTTTTTTTCAACCATAAAAGAGACTTTACAACTTTTGTATTAATCTGGATGGAGTTGAAACACATTCAACTTAGTAAAGTATCACCAGAATGGAAAAGAAAGTATGCAATTTACTCAATACTGATTTGAAGCCAGTAGATGATCTAATCCACACTAACATAAGAGAAAAACTCAAATCAATTCAAGGTGAGGAGTGGGGAAACAAGAAAATGAGATGAATGTGAGCCCACTTAATGGGCACAATGTTAGGGTTTATGGCACACCTGTTGGCAGTGGGGCATAATTATAAGAGGGACTCTACCACGCAAATGCAAACATTGTAAGCTAATTGTTTGTACTCTCAAATTAATCTGAAACAATAAAAAAGAACAAATCCAGTCTCCTGAGAGGAAGAGCTCACACATTACCTTGAGAAAAACACCAAGCCATTCATGAGGGATCCTCCCACACAACCCAAACACATCCCACTAGGGCACACTATTTATGACTGGTAAAATGGGAATGAAATTTCAACATGAGTTTTCCCTGGGACAGACAAGTCATATACAAATCATAGCACACAGCTAATACACATACACAGAATACTATACCTCCAAAAAGCATCATACATACATTCCTTTAAAGGGCATGGTGAATTTTAAAATTGAAGTTTATCTTGAGTCATAAAGGTAATAGCAATGATTTTTTGAAAATGAAATCATTTATATCATGTTTTGTGACTACAATAAAACTGAGCTAGAAATAAATTCTAAAAAGGTATATAAAATTCTACATATTCTTGGAAATCAAGAAACCTGCCTATAACCTGTGAATCAAAGTAATCCTATTAATAAATAGAAACAGAAGCCATGCATTGTGGCAGGCACCTACAGTCACAACTACTTGGGAGACTGAGAAAGAAGGATCACTTGAGCACAAGAGTTTGAAGTTGCTGTGAGCTATGATACCACAACACTGAACACCAGGGTAACTGAGTGAGACTCTCTCTCCCCCCCCCCAAAAAAAAAGAAAGAAAGAGAAATAGAAATTTTCAACAATTACATAATAAACCTTTTCATGTCACAACTTGTTAATTTTCACTTCAAGTATTAGAGAGATTTTTTTTCAAGGTGGAAGGATTTAAATGTAATTTACATATAACAAAATGACTCTTGTTGTGTGCAGTTATATGAATTTTGATAAAAGCATAGACTTATGTAGTTGCTACCAAAGTTATTATATCAACATGTACTATCACTCCAAATTTTCTGCATGCTTTTAGTTTATAATCATTACTCTCATCTCTAACCACTCACAATCACAAATATGTTTCTATTTCAATGGTTTTTGTCTCTTCCATAATGTCATATAAATGAAATCACATTTTATGTAGCTTTTAAAATATGGCTTATTTGACTTAGTAAAGTGCATTTAGGTTCATCCATGCTGTTATCTATCCAAATATTTCAATCCTTTTTACTAATGAGAAGGATTCTATTGTACTACTGTTGAAGGGGATCTGGACCATTTCTAAATTTCAATGATTATACATAAAGCTGTAATAAATATTTGGGTGCAGTCTTTTGCACAAACATATGTTTTTATTTTTCTAGGATAAATATATAGAAGTATGATTGATATGTGGCATGGTAAGTATGTGTTTAAAAGAAATTGCTGAATTGTCTTCCAAGGTGGTTGTACTAGCAGGGGTCTTCAAACTTTTTAAGCAGGGGGCCAAGTTCACTGTCCCTCAGACCATTGGAGGGCTGGACCGCGGGTCCTGGGACAAGTCGGCTGTTAAGCAGCAAAAACACCTGGCAGGACAGATAATGTCCTAGGCGGGCCACGTGAGGCCTGTGGGCCGTAGTTTGAGGATGCCTGATCTAGAGTTTGCATTTCCACCAGCAATGATAGAGAGTTCCAATTGCTACTTATCCTTGACAGTACTTGGTAGTGTCAGGTTTTTAATTACTATAATATTTATTTCCACCCTTAATTGGTGTTTAGTGGTATATCACTATGATTTTATATGTTATTTCTTTCATTTGAGGCCACATTGCACTGTCTCCCAGACTGGAGTGCACTGACATGATTAAAACCTACTGTAACCTTGAAATCCTGGGTGCCAATGATCCTCCTGCCTCAGACTCCAGGTAGCTAAGATTATAGGCCCTCATACTTGGCTAATTATGTATTAACATTTTGGTAATACAAGGTCTCAATAAATTGTTCAATCTGGTGTCAAATGTCTATATTTAAGGGGTCCGCCCACTTTAGCCTCCTAAAGTGCTGGGATTATATGCCTGAACCACCATTACTTTATCATGGTTTTAATTTGAATTTTCCTAAGGACTCTATGCTGAGCATTTTTCATATGTTTATTTGCTATCTTTTCATCTTCTTTAGTTTTTTTCCTCTTCAAATTTTTTTTCCTCTCAAGAGATTATCTTTATTGCTAGGCTTTAAGAGATTTTTCAATGTATTCTGAATACAAGTATTTTATTAGAGGCTGGGTGTGGTGGCTCATGCCTGTAATCCTGGCACTCTAGGCCAAAGTGGGCAGATTGCTTGAGTTCATGAGTCTGAGACCAACCTGAGGAAGAGTGAGATACTATCTCTACTAAAAGTAGAGAATATGAGTCAAGAGGATCCCTTGAGCTCATGAGTTTGGGGTTGCTGTGAGCTATGATGGTAACATAGCCCTCTACTTAGGGTGACAGAGTGAGACTTTGTTTCAAAAAAAAAATCGATGGGAGGGCAAGATGACTGACTGGAGTCAGCTTTTGACAGATTCTCCCATCCAAAGGGAAGGGTAATGACCAGAAAGTACCCAATAAATCTGAAGACTAGGAGCAAAGCTGAGAGAGAAGAGTGATAACTGCACATCATCTCTGCTGAGGCAAGTTGTGAGTCTAAGTAAATTACAGGTACAAAACTCATCCCAAAGAAAAAAAGGGTCTGTCCCCTCCCCCAAGGCAGTTTTTTTTTTTTTACTTGCTGTGGGTTTGCTACAGGTGAGAGGTGAACTGAGGACCTCTTGTCTCACCCCATGGGAGAGAATTGCTAGAAGTGAGGATTACTTCTCCTGAGGGACCCTGCTATGACCCTGAGCACTCTCTTGCCAGGCATGAAAGTTGAACTAATCTTTTTCCTGCCATTTAAAACTTCCAGTCCACACTTTAACCTTTGCCTGATGGTCTGGAGGCCTGACTCCTGCAGAGAATGGAATGTCTGTGGTTCATTGCCAGGACTAGGCACTGCAAAGGCTGTGGTAGAAAATCTGCACTGTAACAGTGAGCCCAATGGTAGTGCAGACAGATAAAGGGGTGGGAGGCTGTCGGACTTAGCTCTGTGAAAGTGCAAACCAGATGTAGGAGGAGAATTGTGAGCCAAGCGCCCCACACCCTGCCCTGCCAGCGCTGTGCACCCTGTGCTCCACCATGCCAGAACCTCTGTGCACCTAGCACCCTGCCCTGCCAGAATGTCTGCAGGCCCAGTGTCCCTCCCTGCCAGAGCTGCTCTGCACCCTGCCATGCCGAAGCTGCCACTCCAACCACATCTCTGGCCATGGGAGCTGCCTGGGAGCAGCACAGGGTCAGCTTCCATGAAGATTCAGCAACAGTAGAGTTATCCTGCAGGGGTCTAATTTTGGAGAGACACCTCTCCAACTCTGAGGACTGCTAGAGGAATCCAGACCTCGCCCTGTAAGGATTACAGTGCTGCAAAGTGGCTGGGGCAAAGGTGTGGTGGATGAGGAAGAAAGTTATTTGCTGACTTGTTATCCTCAGGTTTAGACGGACGTCAGGTGGAACAGTCCTCAGTTTGCCATTGAGTACCCAATGCAGGCAAGTTTCAGCTCCCCAAGAAGCTGGTGGCAGAGGGTGGTGGCCAGGCTGAGCGGGAATTGGCTTCCCTCTGACTCTGGCAGGTGCAAAGCCCTGGTACATCTGCTAACTGGAGGGAACAGGACCACAACCCCATGGGGTTACCAGAGACTGGGCTTGAAAGAGGGGAAAGGAGGAGAAAGCGATACCAGGCCCCCTGGTCCAACTCTTCTACTGGGCAGGCCTTTCTGATTCCACTGAGCACCAGAGTGAGCCACACTTGAGCAACTAGTGGACTCTCTGCTGTCCGGTTGTTAGAAACCCTTCAAACTCTCCCACTTGAGAGTTAGTGCTGTCTGGGTCAATTGGTTTCAAAATTTCTGACCTTGGCCAATCACCCAAGGACCCTCCAGGGTGGTACCCTGGTTTTGTGGTAGCAGGAAGTGTTCATTTTCCTCTTCTAGTTGTTGCCCATGGAGGGTGCAGTGTCTTAGTTGCTTGTATTTCTCCACAGCTGAGACTCCAACCCAGAGTCACTGATCCACTAGGACTGGACAAAGATCAGCTGAATTTAAGACAGAGCCACCTAACCTCACCACACTCAGCAGGTACCCAGAATCTCAGACTATAATACTGTACTAGTCCTTTGCAAAGCTGCAGGGGAAAAAGCTATGGTCACCAGTCCCAGATCCTTGGCAAAGGGCTGGTTAACCACAAATCCAGGATCCCCAAATCCAATTTCACCTTATGTGCCCATCTAGCTAAATATTGAAAAATAATCATGGGGCAAAATCAGTAGAAAAACTTTGGCAACATGAATAACCAGAGTAGATCAACTCCCCCAAGGAATACAAAAATCAGACACACCAGATGATCCCTTTCATAAACAAATAGCTGAGATGTCAGAAATGGAGTTCAAAATTTGGATGGCAAGTAAGATTAACAGAATGGAAGTAAAATTAGAATTAGAAATTCCAGGAATAATTCAAAAATTGTCTCAAGAATTCTATGAATTCAAAGACAAAATCACCAAAGATTTTGACATATTGAGAAAAGACTTTGCAGCCCTCCAAGATATGAGAAATACAGCTGAATACCTCAGTAACAGAATGGAGCAGGCAAAAGAATGAATATCTGACATCAAAGACAAAGCTTTTGAATGCTCCCAAATGCTGAAAGAAGAAGAGAAGTGGAGAGCAAAATGGGTCATTCTCTTATAGAGCTGTGTGACTACTCCAAAAACAAATATTCACCTTATAGGAATCCCTGAAATACAAGATGTTCCAAGGGGTACAGAAGCTATACTCCAAGAGATAATTGAGGAGAACTCCCCCAACATAGCAAGAGATACTGAAATTCAGATAGCAGAAATTTTCAGAACCCCAGCATGAATCAATCCAAATAAAACATCTCCCAGAAATATAATTAACTTTGTCAAAGCGAATATGAGGGAGAAAATTCTGCAAGCAGCCAGATGTAAGAAAACCATAACCTACAACAGGAAGAATATTAGAATGACTGCAGATCTCTCTGCTGAAACTTTTCACACCAGAAGAGGATGGTCATCAACTTTTAACCTTTTAAAACAAAACAACTTTCAACCCAGAATCCTATACTCAGCTAAACTGAGTTTCATTTATGATAGAGAAATTAAATACATTAATGATATTCACATGTTGAAGAAATTTGCCATAGCTAAACCAGCTCTCCAGGATATTCTCAGATCCATCTCCCACAGTGACCACCACAATGCTCTACCACCAAAGTAAAGTCACTCAGAAACTTTTGATCAAATCCCAACTACCAAAGTGGTGAAAGGATTAAAATTGTCTAATGGGCTTTCGAAAAACTTGACACCCAAAATACTACCAGGCTTATCGATACTCTTAATTAATGTGGATGGCTTAAATTGCCCTCTGAAGAGGTACAGGTTGGCTGACTGGATATAAAAATTCAGGCCAGATATCTGATACATTCAAGAATCTCACCTTATCTTAAAAGACAAGTATAGACTCAGGGTGAAAGGATGGACATCTATAATTCAGGTAAATGGAAATCAGAAAAAAAAGCAGGTATTGCAATTTTATTTGCAGACATAATAGGCTTTAAATCAACAAAAGTAAAGAAAGATAAGAATGGTCACTTCATTTTTGTCAAGGACAACATTCGGGGGTATTCTGGGAAGATGGGCTACTGGTAGCAACCCTGGTCAGAGGCTCCTGAACAAAGGAAGAAAAACTGGTTGGAATCAGAATCTATGACACCAAAGATGGGGAGCTGAACCCAGAAAGAAGATCGTCAAGCTGTAAATCCAAGGGAGATCATTTAAGAACACAAAATACAGGTACAAAACGAGCCCCAGAACTGCTTGCTAGAGCCACCTGCCCTCTGTGGGTGGCACAGAGAAGTCCCCTGCACCGGGAAGGCACAGAATGACTTGGTAGAGTCTTGTGCACCCCGCGGGTGGCAGCAGCGGATTCCACCACTCTGGGAGGGCCCAGAACTGCCTGCTAAAGCCATGCACCCCATAGTTGGTTGGCACAGGAGACCCCCGCTCCAGGGCTCTGGGCAGGCCCAGAACTGCTTGCTAGAGCCACAAGCCTTCCGTGGGTGGTGGATGCCAGGAGAGGAGTTCCCCTGCTCTGGGCAGCCACAGAAGTACTTACTAGAGCCTTGCACACCCCCACGGGTGGTGGTGGACGAGCCCTCCACTCTGGGAGGGCCCAGAACTGCTTGCTAGAGCCATGCGTTCCACGGGTGGCAGAGTAGATCCTTGATCCAAGGCTCTGGGCAGGCGCAGAACTGCGTGCTAGTGTCGCACACCTCCTGTGGGCGGTGGGTGGCTGCAGACAACTTCCCCTGCTCTGGGCAGCCACAGAACCAATTGCTAGAGCCTTGCATATGCCCACGGGTGGCAGCAGACAAGTCCCCCAATCTGGGAGGACCCAGAACTGCTTGCTAGAGATGCGTGCCCCATGGGCGGCAGAGTACATCCCTGCTCCAGGGCTCTGGGCAGGCGCAGAATTGCTTGCTAGAGCCGCACACCTCCTGAGGATGGTAGGTGGCCACAGAGAACTTCCCCTGCTCTGGGCAGGTGCAGAGCCACTTGCTAGAGCCTTGCACACCCCCACGTGTGACAGCAAACAAGTCCCTCACTCTAGGAGGACCGAGAATTGCTTCCTAGAGCCGCACGCCCCAGGTGGCAGAGTAGATCCCTGCTCCAGAGTTCTAGGCAGGCACAGAACTGTGTGCTAGAGCCACACACCTCCTGTAGGCAGCGGGTGGCTGCAGAGGACTTCCCCTGCTCTGGGCAGCCACAGAACCAATTGCTAGAGCCTTGCGCACCCCAATCAGGGAGGGCCCAGAACTGCTTGCTAGAGCTGCGCACCCCACGGGCAGCAGAGTCGATCCCTGCTCCAGGGCTCTGGGTGGATGCAGAACTGCTTGCTATAGCTGCACACCTCCTGAGGGCTGCAGTGGCCGCAGAAGACTTCCCCTGTTCCAGGCAGGTGCAGAACCACTTGCTAGAGCCTTGATCACTCTCGCGGGTGGCAGCAAATGAGTCCCCCACTCTGGTAGGCTGCAGAACTGTTTACTAGAGCTGCGTGCCCCACGGGCAGCAGAGTAGATTCCTGCTCCAGGGCTCTGAGTGGGCGCAGAACTGCTTGCTAGAGCCGCACGCCTCCTGTGGGTGGCGGGTGGCTGGAGAGGACTTCTCCTGCTCTGGGCAGCCGCAGGACAACTTGCTAGAGCCTTGTGCACCCCTGTGGGTGGCGGGAGACAAGTTCTGCACTCTGGGAGGACCCAAAACTGCTTGCTAGAGCTGCGCAGCCCATGGACAGCAGAGGAGATCCCTGCTCCAGGGTTCTGGGTGTGTACAGATCTGCTTGCTAGAGCTGCACACCTCCTGTGGGTGGTGGGTGGCCATAAAGGACTTCCCCTGCTCCGTGCAGGCACAGAACTACTTGCTAGAGCCTTGCACAAGCAGCAGGCAGTGGTAGAGGAGTCCCCCACTCTGGGAGGACCCAGAACTGCTTGCTAGAGCGGCGCACCCCACGGGTGGCAGAGGAGATACCCTCTCCAGAGCTCTGAGGGGACCCAGAATTGCTTGCTAGAGCTGCACGCCTCTTGTGGGTGGCAGGTGGCTGCAGAGGACTTCTCCTGCTTCGGGCAGCTGCAGGACTACTTGCTAGAGCCTTGCTAGTGCTGCACTCATCCAACGGGTGACAGTGAAGGAGTCTTCAGCTCCCTCCCCAGCTATTCTGGTGGGGCCAAAAGACTGATCTGGTCGTTCTTTTACCCTACACTACCACTGCCATTCCCCCACCCTGGTTGCTCCAGGGAGCTGAACTAGGACTGATCTGGCTACTGCCTGTATCCTGCCCCCCAGTCGCCTCAGCAGGTTGAATGAGGTCTAATCCATCTATGCACACTCCCGTGCAGCTACTGCCATTCCACTGCACCCCCATTGCTCTAGCACCCGAGAACTGGGAAAAGACAACAGACAAGCTCTGCCTGTATCTCTGCGCAACCAGAAGAAGCCACCATCTGAACAGTTCTGACAAGGCCTCCAAACAAGGTAAACTCAGAATGGGACGGAATCAGCAGAAAAACTCTGGCAACTCAAATAACCAGAGTAGATCAACTCCCCCAAGGAAAAATGGGGCAGATGTAATTGAAGACCCCATCCACAAGCAAATGGCTGAGATGTCAGAAATCAAGTTCAGAATGTGGATAGCAAATAAGATTAACAGAATGGAAGAAAGGAAGGAAGTAGAAGTTCAAGAAATTGTTCAAAATAATTCTCAAGAAATTATTCAAAAGATGTATCAAGAACTCAACAATTTCAAAGACAAAATGATCAAATATTTTGAAACACTGAGATAAGAGGTTGCAGCCCTCAAGGATCTGAATGGTACGGTGAAATTCCTCCATAACAGAGTGGAACAGACAGAAGAAAGGATCTCTGATTTTGAAGACAAAGCTTCTGAAGAAGCCCAGGAACAGCAAAGATCAAAAGAAATGGAGAGCAAAAACAGATCTCACTCTCAGATATTCGAAGAAAACTAATATTCACCTTATAGGAGTCCCTGAAAGTGATGAAGTTGTTTCACAAAATACTGAGGCTCTTCTTCATAAAATTATGAAAGAGAACTTTCCAGACATGACAAGAGATTCTGAAATTCAGATAGCGGATAGTTTCAGAACCCCAGCACGAATCACCCCAAACAAGACATCCCCCAAACACATCATAATTAATTTCACCAAAGCGAAGATGAAAGAGAAAATTCCGAAAGCAGTTAGATGTAAGAAAACCATAACCTACAAGGGGAAGAGTATTAGGATGACTACAGATTTCTCGGCTAGAAGAGGATGGTCATAGACTTTTAATCTCCTAAAACAAAATAACTTTCAACCCAGGATCCTGTATGCAGCTAAACTGAGTTTCATCTATGATGGAGAAATTAAATACATTAACAAAATTACCATGTTGAAGAAATTTGCTATAACTAAACCAGCTCTCCAGGAAATTCTCAAACCTATCCTCCATAATGACCAGTGCAATCCTCCACCACAAAAGTAAACTCACTCAGAAACTTTTGATCAAATTCCAACTTCCACA
>CAUYTI010147012.1:0-21091 GCA_963575145.1 Galago senegalensis
GTCACTCTGGGTAGTGCTGTGACATCACAGCTCACAGCAACCTCCAACTCCTGGGCTCAAGCGAGTCTCCTGCCTCAGCCTCCCAAGTAGCTGGGACCACAGGTGCCCGCCACAACACCCAGCTATTTTTTGGTTGCAGCCGTCATTGTTGTTTAGCGCGCCGGGCTGGATTTGAACCTGCCACCTTAGGTGTATGTGGCTGGCACCTTAGCCACTTGAGCCACAGGCGCCAAGCCACCTTAAGCATTCTTAAGGATAATCATCTGTAGGAAAAATAAAATTCCTGAATCACTTTAAGCAAAGTATGAATACCATCTTATTTTAATAGAGAGATATATCCTATTGCAAACCACAGGCAGAGTAAAAGCAAAGAGTTATGTGCATGAACTGCAGCTTTACAAATACTATCCAGTTTTTATACTGAGAAGGAACCACCAAGAACAATCTTGGTGTATATTTGGGGACTACATTAAAAATAGGTACTTAAAACTAGTCACATGGTAGCATAACACTTGAATTCTCTAAACATTAAAATTATGTTTTATACAAATCTGTACCAACACTGCCAAAATATGTTTTAATTTTATAGTAAAAGTGTTTCGCGCATTTCAACGTAAGGGAAGAAACAGGGCTTCCATATAAAAAGGATACTATAACTTCAGGAGCACAGGCAATACGTTTTATGATTATGGCAAAGAATATTCGTGCTCTCCAGGGGCCTGTTGCTCGTCCAACAAGCAAAGTCTACTTAAGTTCAACAATGAAGTACTTTAAAAATGTTCCTGGATCAACTCATGAACTTCATTTTTTTAACATCGGAAAATCAAATAGCAAAACCTATAAAAATTGTTGAGTATATGAAAATATACTATTTAACAAACCTGATTCCAAGATTCATAGCTTCAGCAGTTCCGATCATACTAATTGCTAACAGCATGTTGTTGCAAATCTTTGCAGCCTGAAAATAAATTAAGTACACAGTAAATATCTATTTTCAAGCTATAATTCACAGGAAGTTTTTCCTTGCCCAATTCCACAGGCTTCTTTCTAAAAGAAAGAGTATTCAACTGTTTATTATCTCAGGTGGGAAAGGGAACAAGTGCAGCATTCCTCCCCCTGAGCCCTGTGCGCTGCCCCAGAGCGGTTCTGGGGTCTCTTTTGCTTGGTAATAAACCAAGAGAGGTGATCGATCCCCCACAGTGGACTCAGCACCATGAGACATGACTGTTCTTTAAGTGATTGGAAAATGGGAGTAGTATGTTACATGAAAAAGCAACAAACAAAAACAATTAAGTGGTAAGTTGTATGGTGCAGGCTGAAAGATAAGAGACAGCAGAAGTTCAGAGAAACAAGATCACTGAAGGCAGGAGCAGAGAAGAGGCAGAACCTGAAACCATCTAGAGAGGCCCAGACAGAATTTAAGTACGCAAGAAAGAGATGAGATTGGGGAAAGGTAAAAATCTAAGAAGGATTAAATACATAAATAAGGGCACAGCACACTCCTGGGAACAAAATGGTAAATGGACTCGGGGTGCTCAGTCCCCTTGTCGTGTAATACCCCCCCGGGACTCTACAGAGAGTACCACAAGCAAGAGGGCCCTGACCAGTGTGACCTCTCAACCTTGGACTTCTCAGCCTCCCTAACTGTAAGAAATAATTTCCTTTTCTTTACAAATTAAAAAAAAGACTCATATGCATATATTTTAAAGAATGATAAAAAATTTGACAGTTAAAGAGCTGCAGAAGTTAAGGATAGAGAGTTAAAATTTGACATGGTAGGAAACAGGGTTTCCAAGTTTCAGAACAGGGGGAGTATCATGACGGCCCAAGGATCTTGACGGAGTTGGTTTGGGTTACAGTATGGAACACAGTGGTAAATTTGGCATTCAGAGACCCATTAGGCTCTCTGAGCAGTAAAGTAGGTGTGAAATAATAAAAGACAGCATCGGACCAGTTAATGTGTGGAATGGACACAGTGGTCAACAATGAGAGTCACTGAAGCAAAAATCAATACAATGCGGAGATCAACTGGCCTAGAGTATGGAGGCAATAAATACGTCTAATACAACACCAAGTCTTGAGAGAGACAAAGAGGGTCCTAGGTACTAGGATAAAAGCATTAAGAGGAGAAACGAGGGAGTGTGAGTGTGTGTTCAAAGTGGGAGGGAGACCACTAGTTTGATTTCAGAGTTCAGTATTGTTGATCACCATTATGTCAATCATCTCATATTTCTTTTTCTTTTTTTTTGAGACAGAGTCTCACTATGTCACCCTCTGTGGAGTGCAGTGACATCACAGCTCACAGCTGCCTCAGACTCTTGGGCTTAAGTTATTCTTTTGCCTCAGCCTCCCGAGTAGCTGGGACTACAGGCGCCTGCCACAACGCCCGGCTATTTTTTTGGTTGCAGTTGTCATTGTTGTTTAGCAGGCCTGGGCCAGACTCAAACCTACCAGCCTCAGTGTGTGTGGCTGGCGCCCTACTCACTGAACTACTGGCACCTAGCCCCCCTCATATTTCTAAATGAAAATTATTTGCTTTTCAAGGAAAAGATTAAAGTCCATAGTTTTCTTCTACCTTACTGTGCTACAAATAAAGCTATAGCAAGTACATTTGACCCCTGAACAACAAGGGGTATAGGGGACCAACCCCCTGCAATAGAAAATCCACGTATAACTTCTGACTCTCCTAAACTACTAACAGCCCACTATTAACTGGAAACCCGACCAATAACATAAACAGGCAATTAACACATATTTTGTACACTTCATGTATTATATACTATATTTATATAATAAAGTAAACAGAGAAAACAAAATGTTACTAATAAACTCATTACTATTGGTTAAGTGGTAGCAGACCATCATAATGGTCTTTATTCTTTTTTTTTTCTTTGAGACAGAGCCACTGGGTAGAGCGCCGTGGCATCACAACTCAAAGCAACCTCCAACTCCTGGGCTCAAGAGAATCTCCTGCATCCACCTCCCAAGTAGCTGAGACTACAGATGCCCAACACAATGCCCAGCTGTTTTTTGGTTGCAGCCGTCATTGTTGTTTGCGGGCCCGGGCTGGATTTGAACCCGCCAGCTCAGGTGTATGTGGCTAGTGCCTTAGCTGCTTGAGCCATGGTCTTTATTAATTAATGTCTTCATGTTGTGTAGTCTGAGGAAGACGAAAGAAAGGATCGATTGGTCTTGCTGTTTCAGGGGTGAAGAGGAAGAGGTGGAAGAGGTGGAAAGTGAGGCAAGAGAAGCAGGCACACTTGGTGTAACTTTATGGAAATACACTGTAATTTCTGCCTGACGTTTTTGCTTTTTCATTTCTCTAAAATAAAGTTTCTGTATGGTACCAATCCTTCTTCCACCATTTGCTGTGATTTCAGTGCCCATATTATACATGGCCCCATGTCATAAAAGAAGTTCAAAGAAGTCCCAAATAATCAAAACCCTTCTGCCAGATTATCCTATGTCACTCTGTTCTCTGGCACTGCTTCTTCACATCATCTTCCTCATCAGCTGGCACTGGTTTGGAAGCACTTATCTCCATCAAATCATCTTCTGTTAATTCCTCTGGTGTAGCGTCTATTAGCTCTTGAATTTCTCCAAGATCCCCGTCTTGCGACCCTTCACCGTCACCTTTTTTGTTTACCCACAGACTCTTCTGTGATTTCCCTGATTGGCTCTGTCACAAATCCTGTGAAGTCATGCACAACATCTGGACATAGTTTTCTCCAGCAGGCATTTATTGTTTTGGGCTTGATGACTTTCATGTCTTTTCTATTATAAAGATGGCATCTTCAATGGTATGATCCTTTCAGACTTTCAAGATGTTCTATCAGGGTTCTCTTCCCCAGTGTTCACTACCCTTCCCATAGGGTACCTGGCATAAGGAGACTTACAGGTCCTAAGACCCCCTGCTCTAGAGGCTGAATTAGAGAAGTAGTGTTTGGGGGGCAAGAAGACCATTTTGATTCCTTCAGTGTTGAATTTATGAGGCTCTGGGTGATTAGGTGCATTGCCCAAGATCAAAAAAACTTTAAAAGGCTGTCTCTTACTGCTGGCAAGATGCTTCCCAACATTAGGGACAATGCATTGATGGATCTAATCCAGGAAAAACGTTCTTTGTCCAGGTCTTCTTGTTGTACAACCAAGAGACTGACAGCTGGTGTTTACCCTTTCAAGGCTCAAGGACCTGCTGCTTTATAGTTAAGGGCAGCCTTGATCATCATCCTGACTACATTTGTATAATACAAAACAGGAGAGTTAGCCTATGCCTTTCTACCTAAGCCCTCAAGTCCTTTAGGCATTTTTTCCAGAATAGGGCACATTCACCTGCAGATATCTTTTCTCATCAGTGATTTTCTTAATGCCAACCATTAAGAAACTCGTCTGCTGCCTCCTGGTCATCAGAAGCTGCTTCTCCTATTATCCTGACCTGTTTTTATAAGTCAAACCTCTTTCTAAAATTATCAAACCATCCTTTGCTGACATGAAATTCTCCAGCTTTAGAACTTTTACTTTCTTTTGCTTTAAGCTGTCATATAATGACATCACTTTTTCTTGAATCAAACCAGATACAGGTATGCCTTTGTTATAGCAATCCTGCACCCACATAAAAGCCACCTTTCAATATGAGTTTAAAAAGGTATTTGGCCAAAGTACAAGGTTTTCACACCTGCTATAGCAATGGCTTCATTATTATTTATTATTATTTTTTTTTACAATGGTCCCTATGTTGCATTCATTTATCTTGAAATGGTGGGGCAGACCTCAATCTGCAGTTCATATCAAGGAATTAAACTTTTTCTCATAATGTCATGACTTTTCTCTACTTCTTGGGAGCACTTCCAGTACCACTAATGGTGTTTGTATGGGCTCTGCAGTGTTATTCAAGGTTATGGTATTACGCAAAACACGATGAAAAATACACAAGAACAAGAGATCAATTTTTACTTAGCTATGTAATTTACTGGAGAGCTGCACCGCTCACACAGAGATGATCAGCATCATGGCACTTGAGCTCACTGCAACAGTAACAAGAGGCGGCTACAGAATTATTACTGTAGTACAGTATATACTAGAGTTCATTTTATGCAGTTATGATTTAATACTGCATCTTTATGTTTATTTCCATTTCTCTTAGCTGCAAATGACGCCATGTATTACCTGTGTTTATAGGTTTTGATAAACTAATATATTTGTGTATATTTTAAGGTAGTGATAAAGCAGCCTAATATCTATACGTACTTTATGCATTCATAAATAACTTTTTAATACATAACTTTTTCTTAATTTTCAAAATATTTCTAGGCCTTAAAAGTTTTTTCTGGCTCGGCACCTGTGGCTCATGTGGCTAAGGCGCCAGCCACATATACCTGAGCTGGTGGGTTTGAATCCAGCCCAAGCCTGCCAAACAACAATGACAGCTGCAACCAAAAAACAGCCGTGCGTTATGGCGGGCACCTGTAGTCCCAGCTACTTGGGAGGCAAAGGCAAGAGACTCGCTTGAGCCCATGAGTTGGAGGTTGCTGTGAGCTGTGATGCCACGGTACTCTGCCCAAGGTGACAGCTTGAGGCTCTGTCTCAAAAAAAAAAAAGTTTTTCTAATTGTTGCAAATCTTCAAAAATTTTTCCAGTAAATGTACTGAAAATAATCTGCACATAAGTAGACCCACAGAGTTCAAACCAGTGTTGTTCAAAGGTCAACCATAACTACAAAATTAGATGAAGAAGAGCAACTCAGACAACATGTTTCCTTCAAACAGAAGCAGTTTTAAGCATGATTTCAGTATTCACCACAATGACACGTCAAGACCTTAATAATCAAACTTCTAATATCTTTTTTTAGTAAGTAAATTGGCTGATATCCGTTTATACCAGGAATAATGGAAAACTATTTATTTCAAATTTAAGAAAACCTGAGCAAAGAAAGTCCATAGGTTGCAGACAGAAAGAAGAATAAAGTATAGTCGAGAAAGAGAAACTCAAGACAATTTTATACTGAGTCAAGGTCATTAACGTGAAAATGTTACCTGCCCAGTCCCAACAGCTCCACAGTATACCACATTGGAGCCCATGCACCCCAGCAACTCTTGGGCAGCAGCAAATTCGTCTTCAACTCCTCCTACCATAAAAGTGAGGTTCCCCGACCGAGCTGCTCCTACACCTGAATCGTTTGGGGATAAAGAGATAGAAACAAAAAGATACATTTCTTAAAATATTTAAGTAGATAATAAAAATTAGAGACAATTCCCAAACCAAATGAAATCATCCAAACTGTATTTATGCTAGGCATGTGTGAGACACTAAATCTTTACAGAAATATTTCAGGAATCAAGTCATCATTCATGTTAATCGCAAACCAAAAGAGATACACAGACTCAGTTGAACTCGCATTCTCAATTCATCTTAATCATTGTGGCACAATCGTTTGAAATGTAAATATTATTATTCCCATGCATCTATTATTCTAAGAAACCTATTTAGTAATACAAAACATATTATTTCATATAAAAGAAAGCATACAAACAAGTTACCTGGGCCCTGACCAACACAGGAGCAGCCAGAGGGATCTGCTGCCCACACTGGGATTTGGGGGTCCCTGGCTCACTTGCTTACTCTCCATATACTATCTACAGAGGAGATTAACAAAGAGAGACCTGGCTCTTTGTCACATAAACAAGTAGGCATTTCAGATGGTAAGATTCTGGTTTTTAAGGTAAACAAAACTGTAGTTTATTTAGTCTGATTACTCTCATGTACACTTTCCTACATTATTTGATTTTTCTTTTCCTTCCTGCTATATACATTTCGGGCAATATCTAGTGATATGAGCAGGAAGAAGAAATAGAACACTGGTTTGGCTACTCCTCAGTAGCTTTTATCAAAGGCCTAAGAGATGTTCACTGAATCAAATGATTAGGAAACAACTTCTAGTTTAGCACAGAAAACACGGCCTAGACTTGTGCTAAAAAAGGTAAGGAGAAGCTTCATGCATCTAAATTTTTATTAACTATAAAGTAAAATCAAAAGTATTGTTACCATTTTTAGTAATCACAGAAACCTTAATTCATAATTTTCAAGTTAAGTTTTATTGTTTAAAACTTCCCAGGAAAGTATGTGAAAGAGCTATATTAGTACAATATTTGACGTAAGTTTCTGAATCAAACCTGGCCATTAGAACTGACAGCTGCAGGCCAGGTGAGGTGGTTCATGCCTGTAATCCTAGCACTTTGGGAGGCCAAGAAAGGAAGGCTATTTGAGGATAGGGAGTTCAAGTCCAGCCTGAGGAAGAATGAGACCCAGTCTATAAAACATGGTGGCATGTGCCTGTAGTCCCAGCTACTCAGAAGGCTGAGGCAGGAGGATTGCTTGAGCCAGGTGTTCAAGGCTGAGGCCACTGCACTCCAGCCTTATCTTAAAAAAAAAAAAAAAAAAAAAAGATCTCTACAAATAATGAGCTGCTTTTGAATTTAATTTATTCAATGAAATAAAGTTTTTACACACTGGAAAAAACCCAAGTGAAGAGATCTCTCTTTCATTCAAATTATGAATATTTTGCGACTGCCAAATAAAGCAGCTTTCTATTTTATGATCCATATGATTTTTAACCAATTATTAAGAGCATGAGAAGTCAGCACTATGTTAGCCAAACAATCTTGGAAAAGTGAGTACCCACATATTCAGGTTATTAAATTATGTTATTTAACAGTATCTTCAGACACACTTTGGAACAGATTCTAAATCTATTTAGAATTCTAAGAAAGAAAGACCCAATTCTAAAAAAAGTGCTTTTCAATAAGCCAATTTTTGTCATTTGAACATTTTGGTAATGCTAGTGTTTAAGTGACTGTTATTTTGTTAAATTGTTATTTCTAATTTACTTCACAAAGACTTGTGATGTGAACCACTAATGTTTTATAATTTTTTGCACAATTCCTACGGCCATTTTTCATTCAAACCATATAACAACCCTTACTCCTAATCCTGTTTATCTTACCTTGAGAAATTAAGTAGACATTTAAGTCAAAGCTTACAAATAAATCTAACACTATCCATCACAGATCAATAGCTTTATATCTAGATTACAGACTGCTAAATAGCTTCAGAGAGTCATTTATTAAAGAAAAATTAATGCTGACAATGGTTCTCAGCTGGTTAGTCTTTTGACAAGTGTACTTTTTCACTTGTTCAAACACATATTTTAAAAATAAAAAATAAGTTACTCAAGCAAATGAAGACCACAAAACAAAAAATAATTTCTCCTTTAATTAAGAGGTTCCTGGTAGTTCTACTCTTTTATCCTATCAATGTGGTATAATCATTTCTGATTTTATCAGAACCTTTATCCCAATATAAGGATCTGACTAAAATGGGTAATTCTGAAGTTCTGGTATTCCTTGGAACCAAATCCTAACTTCCTATACATATTCTTTAACCAGAAACACTATCAAGCCTACTCCCATTGCAAAGGGACACCTATGTTGTCCCAGAATAAATGTAAGTATTCTGAACTGAAGAAGGAACATCTAGAAGGCTGGAACTCTGAAGCTATGTAAGACATTTTATGGATTTCAGAAGACATTGTATAGATTTTATTGCTACTAATACTTAACGAACTTATTACATTGCCATGCCACTTTAATTTTAATCCATTTTCCAAAATAGGAAAACAAAGAAAGCACTCACGTAGCTGCTAGAATACTGGGGAAAATATTTATTTTATCTCATATCATTGTAACTGTTTAAACAAAACCAAAATGCACCCTGTGTTTAATTCTGTTATGCACTTATCACACCTTATTAAAATAGTTGATTTTCTTACCTAATTCCTTCATTAGCCTGTAAGCTCCTACAAGGTCAGCATTCCCATTATCTAGACAGTACATGATATATTTAACAGATAGCTGTTTAGTAACCAAACTAATAATGATGGTAGAAAGAATAAAGGATCTGGAGATGTAATACTGGGTTTGGGAGATGTGCTACTTTTTGGCTGTATAATTTTTTTTTTTTCTTTTTTGAGACAGAGTCTCATTCTGTCACTCTGGGTAAAGTGTCGTGACATCATCATCGCTCACAGCAACCTCAAACTCTTAGGCTCAAGAGATCTTCTTTCCTTTAGCCTCCCAAGTAGCTGAGACAACAGGCACCCATTACAGTGCCCAGATAGTTGTTTTTTTCTAATTTTAGTAGAAATGGGCTCTTGCTCAAGTTGGTCTCAACTCTGAGCTCAATCACTCCACCAGCCTGAGTCTCCCAGAGTGCTAGGTTACAGGTGTGAGCCACCATGCCCAGCAGGCTATTTGATTACAAAGAAATTACTTAGCTTCTGAGTCTCAACATATGAAATGGGAAAAGCATTAATAACTTCTTCACAGATTTGCTGTGAATATATGAATGTATCTTGAAAAATAAAAATGCTACTTAAATGTAAGGGCTTACTACTTTACAACTTGAGTTTGTAAAGTGGATGTTTTCCTATTCAGTTATACAAATCACTGCCTTCCCTAAAATAATTTTAGCCTCTCTTGCTAAATATTAGCTGGTTTGGGCTAAAATAGACAATAGAAGCAGACTGGCCCAGGTTGAAAAATACTACAGTGGTCCATAGCTAGTGATGTCTGAAGACCTCTTACGAAATATTTCAATGGCACCCTAGTATACGAGAAAGAAACAAGAAATCTGTGTTTATTTTATCAACATAATTAAATGGGTAGCAAGCCTTGGTATAAAGAATGAATCACACGTGTCCCTGCTGCTAAGAAGCTATACACTTGTAATCCAGCCATTTCTCTCCTTGTCTGTCACTACCACCACTTCTTACTTGCATTGCTGTAATAGCCTGTGACTTGATCTCCCTTTAGCTCTTGCCTCCATAGTCTGTCCATACTGTCCATATCATAGCCACAAGAATTCTCTTAAAACACTGATCTATTGCACTTAGTCTACATTTCTTCTCTACTCCCAACCCTCCAAGGGCTTCCCATCACTCTAAAATCCAAAGTCTTGCAAAGCCCTATACAATGGCTGCCTCTCCTATTTCATTCATACTATTCTTTCCATCCATTGCTACTTTCCAGCCACGTTGGCCTCCCTGCTATTCCCGAACAAGTACATGCTGATCTCAAATGCATCTGATATTCCTTTTGCCCAGAATGTTCTTCCCCCAGATACTTGTATCCTTCACTTCATTCAGGTCTCTGCTCAAAATTCACCTCTTCAAAGAGGACTTCCCTGACCACTCAATCTAACAACCTACAATAGCACCTCCTACTATCACTTTCCGGGCTTTAATTTTATTCACAGCATTTATTACCACTTGTTTATTGGAAAACTTCTCTTGATAATCTGTTTTGATTTCAAACACTCTTCTGGGTTGGGGGGAGAGAGACAGACACGTTTAAATGTAATCACAAAGTCTCTGAGTCAGCCTCACTTTTTAAAAAATTAACTAAACTATTTTCCTTCTTTCTTTCCACTCATACTTGTAGTTGACACCAAAAATTTGATTACCAGAGAACCATTCTCCAGTGGTTCTCAACCCTGGGAATGAGAAACAGTCCTTGTTTTCAAGGAGTCTGAAATCCCATGCTTTTGATTCTTAGAGTGGGGACTGGAGGTGGGAGAAGGGATAAAGAATATACATATAGATAATAAAAGACATGATTAGATGCATGTAACTGGAAAGGTATAAATAAATATAGTTCATACAGAGATTCAAACAGAAAAATATCATTGCCAACTACTTGTTCAGTGCATGTAACAACTTGCCAGACCTTTGTGAAAGGTGCAAAGATTTGATGAGTAAGCATATTTTCTAAATCAAAAATCAGGGCCTATTTTCCGTTATATTTGGAGAAAACCTGAAATATGACTACTTCAGAAAGTCTAAAATGTAAGGTCATAGTAGATATAAAACATAGTCTCTGCCCTCAAAAAGTCTAAAACATAATTAGGGAAAAGAGATGTACACCCAGAAGAAAATGCCAAAAGGTAACAACATCATATACCAAGTGTCAGATGAATGAGAACAATGATCACCAAATCCTGATCACCTCTTTCCTTCCATTTTTAAACCTCCATGTTGAAAGAATAATGAATTCTCAGAAAGAGAAAGAGTGAAAATGGAAACAAGAAACTGTTCTCCAAGAGTAATGATCTCGTTAACTGTGGGTAGGCTTTTAAGACCTCTGAATTCTGTAAGAGCCCTGTATTCTGACTCTGTTTGCACATCTGCTTCAGAGCAGTTTAAACCAGCTGAACTGAAAAGCAATTTGGTCTGTCTTGCATAGAGATACTGAGTTCTGCCTGTTATCTACTAAACGTACATAATACTCCACTTCCCTTCACAATCAATTTGAGTTTGCTTATCAGAATAAAATAGAAAACAGAAAATCAGGAGTAAGGAGGAATAAGTTCAAGAGATCTATTGTGCAACATAGTGACTACAGTTAATGGCAATTCATTGTACTCTTGAAAATGTCTAAGAGAGGGGCAGCGCCTGTGGCTCAAAGGAGTAGGGTGCTGGCCCCATATACAGGAGCTGGTAGGTTCAAACCCAGCCCTGGCCAAAAACTGTAAAAAAAAAAAAAAATAATAATAATAATAAAATAAAATATAAAAATAATTTAAAAAAGAGAAAATTTCTAAGAGAGTAGATTTCTCTCACGGCAAAAATATCTGATGTCAGGTAATGAGTATGTTAATTAGCTCCATTTAGCCACTCTATCATGTATTATAAATATTTCAAAACAGCATGTTGTACACAAAACATATAATTTTTGTTAATTAAAATATAAATTTAAAAAGGGAAATGAAAAAAAGAAAGAAAAAAATCAGAATTAAGAACAAATTAATGGCTTGGCGCCTGTGACTCAAGCAGCTAAGGCACCAGCCACATACACCTAAGGTGGCGGGTTCGAATCCCCAGCCCGGGCCCACCAAACAACAATGACGGCTGCAACCAAAAAATGGCCAGGCGTTGTGGCAGGCGCCTGTGGTCCCAGCTACTTGGGAGGCTGAGGCAGGAGACTCACTTGAGCCCAGGAGTTGGAGGTTGCTGTGAGTGTGATGCCATGGCACTCTACCCAGGGGGACAGCTTGAGGCTCCGTCTCAAAAAAAAAAGAACAAATTAAAAAATGAAAGGATCAGGTCTCACCATGAATTTCAAATACAGACCTGAGTCTTGGCAAACCCTATTTGGGAGAACAATAAAGCTGCCTCAGAAAAGCATATCTTGGCCTTGAACTGAGTTACATATTTTAAAAAATTCTAATTGGAACTTTATGCCGGGGACAGTAAATGAAGTAATGGGCAATGTTTCTCATATTTTTATGTCTAAACCACTAACACTTTTTTCAAAGTGAACTGAATTAAAACTGAGTTCTTGCTACAGCCTTCTCGGGCTAATTATGGCCCTAAAGATTCAGGGCTATGATTTATTTTTTAATAAAGTTTAAAAATTAACATAAGTCATCTCATTCTAATATTTGTACTTATCTGTCTCCCAATATTTAGGCAGGTTTAATTGATTTAAGAACTAGAACTAGACTTAAGTCTCTATGAATTAATATGTGTAAACAGGAGGTGAAAACATTAGTCACTATTCCTCCTCTTTCCTAATAAAAAAAAGGAGAACTACACAACTCACTGTATTTTCCCTTTTGTCTAGAGTTGCAGCAAGCAATGAATTTTCTCTTCTTCTGATTTTCTGAATTTTTAATCTGTACTTTTGGATTTTGTTTTGTTTTGTCTTTTTGTTTTGAGACAGAGCCTCAAGCTGTCACCCTGGATAGAGTGCTATGGCATCACAGCTCACAGCAACCTCCAACTCCTGGGCTCAAGCGATTCTCCCGCCTCTGCCTCCCAGGTAACTGGGACCACAGGCGCCTGCCACAACACCTGGCTATTTTTTGGTAGCCGTCATTGTTTGGTGGACCCGGGCTGGATTCAAACCCACCAGCTTAGGTATACGTGGCTGGTGCCTTAGCTGCTTGAGCCAGAGGCCTCGAGCTTACTTTTGGATTTTTTAAATTTTTATTTTCATCAGTAACCCCAACTATTTCTCTAGTTTCCTCTACACTCTGCAAACAAAAACTGCCATTCTATACATACTGAAAATCACTTGCAGCAGCTAGACCATGCAAAGATTTTTCGTGCATCTCTGTCTATCCTGGTCTGTTCCCTCACAGGTAATCAATTTCCTTCCCAACTTTTTTTGCCTGGCTCCTGCTGGTATTTCACGACTCAACTTGCTGGCGCCATGGTTCCCACCCATAATCCTAGCACTCTGGGAGGCTGAGGCAGGTGGACTGCCTGAGTTCAGGAGTTCCAGACCAGCCTGAGCAAGAGTGAGACCCCATCTCTACAAAATATAGAAAAACTACCCAGTGTTATGGTGGTGCCTATAGTCCTAGCTACATGGGAGACTGAGGTAGGGGGATCTTTTGAGCTCATGAGTTTGAGGTTGCTATGAGCTTTGATGACAAAGCACTGTGTCTCAAAAAAAGATTCAATTCATGTCAACTCTGAGGAGTAGTTCATGACCATGTTCCCCTTTATTTACTCTTAGACTATTCCTGGGATACCTTTAATAAAGCACACTTAATACTACACTAATAAATGGTATTTCTGGTTATGTCTTGTTAAGATTCTTAGATGCATGCACTGTTGGAATCTTACCTCCAGTACATAGCATGTGTCGGATAAATTGTAATTTTCTTCTAAGAAGGTAGGCAGAGAAGAAATAAATTACTA
The DNA here is from genome assembly GCA_963575145.1 of Galago senegalensis. Taxonomy (NCBI): domain Eukaryota; kingdom Metazoa; phylum Chordata; class Mammalia; order Primates; family Galagidae; genus Galago; species Galago senegalensis. Next base: position 13,757 of record CAUYTI010147012.1, read on the forward strand.
ATAAAATAACCAAGAATACTAATCAAGACTTAATATTTTTTAGGTTATCAAAAAAACCCTCAACTTTTTAATAACAATCTTGAAAATTGCTAAGAGAGTAGATTTTAAGTGCTCTCACCACCAAAATAATTAAGTCTGTGAGGCTCAGCGCGCATAGCACAGAGGTTATGGGGCCGGCCACATGCACTGAGGCTGGTGGGTTCAAACCCAGCCCGGGCCAGCTAAACAACAACAACTGCCACAAAAAAAAAAAAAAAAAAAAAAAGCTAGGTGTTGTGGCAGGCTCCTGTAGTCCCAGCTATTTGGGAGGCTGAGGCAAGAGACTCACTTTAGCCCATGAGTTTGAGGATGCTGTGGGCTATAATGCCATGGCACTCTACCAAGGGCGACATAGTAAGACTCTGTCTCAAAAAAAAAAAAAAAACATTCTGTGAGCTAATGCATATGTTAACTAACTTCATTTGGCCAATCCACAAGGTGCACATATTTCAAAACAACATGTTGCATGTATATAATATTTATTTGTCAGTTATAAAAGAAAAAAGCTCAACTTTGGAATAGCATAGTTCTCTACATGTGGTAATAGGATTTTCACCTACTGCTGCATGAACACACACGAACATAAATGTACATATATGGAGACATTAAGAGTTAAAAAATGAAAAGCACGAACAGAATAAGAGATTTGGGTTAAATTCAGTTCAAAGTCACACCCCTAGGACAATCTGTAATACCTCTCAAGCTTGGTATCTCCATTTGAAAATGTTAATTAAAACACTTGCCATATTTACTTACCCTGACGTTCAAATGAAGAATTTATTGGAAGGGTATTTCATACAGTTATTACACAAATGTTGTAAGAAATTAAAATATGACAAGTAAATCTACTCAGCTTAAACTATTTGACTGAACAGTAGCAAAGAGATGAAACTGGAAGTTAGCCTTACCGAAAAGCTGAACCTCAAAATTATGGTAGCTAAGCCATGACTCAAGTGCTGATAACTTAGAATAACCACTTACAAATCAAAAATAAAGAGATTATTTACACTCTATGACTATTGGGAAGAAAGCTTCAAATCCAAAGAGGGAAGAGAGAGAAGGCTAAAAAGTACAATCCGATTATATTTGTCTTTAATACTGTAAAAACCTTGCCACCAAAGCACTCCCATTGATATATAGCAAAAAGCAGTAAATCACTTAATTTACTCAAAAGAACTTAAATGTTTTAACCAGTCTGCCATCAAAAGAGATCAAGAAGAGGACCAATGGGACTTGGGTTGCAATGTGAGCTGTCTTTAAAATGCAATTGTTCTAATCATTTTCTACAGATGCAGCCTCACAAGGGGCTGCTGTCACAGGGACCATTTACGACTTGTTATGGTGTCTCTATTGTTTACCAGCGACATTCGCTGAAAAAGGCGACAGCTGGGACAGAAAGCTGCTACTCAACGAACAATATAATCCCGTGAAAGTAATCAACAAATTTAAGGGTGTTAATTAACTTTACACTTTATCATGTTCAATTAGTTGTCCTTTCTAGAAAAGATTGCCGTGCACAATCAGTTTAGAGCGTGCCATGTTTGATTTGTAAGTGATCACTGTTTCTGTTTCAGAGTCCACGTCAGATGTTCTCTTGGGTTTTGGTGACACAGATGAATGGCTCTGCACATGTTAGGGGTGATCTGGTTTAACATAAGCCAGCATAACATAACCCCTTGTTAACACTATTTCTGGCATTATCCAAGCTGGAATCAGAAAAGCAAAAACACTCACAGCACTGTTCTGGAATCAGATAAACAAAGTTTAGGTAGCTGTTCTTGAAATAAACACAGACACAAATGCATGCAGAAATAAGCAATTTTTCATCATTATTTTTCAAAGTAAGACTTGTCTTTCAAGGGCATGTTTGGGATCATTTCCTCCCAGCAAGATCTCCAAGCTCTGCTGCATTATGCACAAAGCACCTCTGTATCCTCAGACTTTACATAATGCAGATAGTCTTCTCCATGGCAGTTAAATAAATGCGAGGGATGTGTTGTTAAGCACTGGCTTGTGTTAAATTCTAGAATGTGACTTTTAAATCCAGAAACTGTATTTTATTAGTGTGGGAAATCTGTAGGGAAGTATATTATTCTATGAATGCAATTTGCCTTCTTTCTTACCTTAATGCACCTGTTCCTACTTGCTAATAGGACAAGGAAAAGCTTGTGATGGAGCGACAATATATTCAGCATTGCATTTTAATGAAAGTCACTGCCGTTCCTCTGAATTGATAAATAAGAGTTTTGCATCAACATATTTCATAAGCCATTGACTAAGTGAACAAAACCCAAAACTGAGATTTGGTAGGAGGTGTCTATCTTTAAGGAAACAAAAGCAAGGGACAGGCATCTATCTCTTTTTTTAAAAAGGCATCCACATAGGAATATGAAACATCTTCTTAAAGCTATACCTTACTCTTCTAGACTAGCTGTTTTCTGCATAATACAAAAATTAAGTGCATATAAATAAACTATACCTAGTTAGCTAATTACAGCATACATAAGGACAAAGCTGAACTTCTTCAAAATAAAAAAGTTGTTAACTTTGAAAGCTAATAATGTCCTAAGTTAAATATTAAAGAAGGAAATGATAGGCTATAGCTGAAACAGCTGAAACCACAATACACAGCAGCAGAAAACATTAGTTTTCTGCAGAAGATCTGCAGGGAGAAGAAAAGCGGTCGATAGATCCTTAAATTGGAAGCAATAGCCGTTCTTCTATCCCAAGTTGGCAGCTGCTACATTTGCAGACCTGGTTCATTATTTACCCATAATGACCATCAAGCTGCAGTCAAAGTCAGATCACAACAACTGTCAGCAGCTCTTTTAATTAGCCTTGTTTGAATTCAGATAAATATCACAATAGACCTGCTTATGCCGAAAGAGCAACAGAATGTTCCGCATGGAGCTGGGCTGGCTTGAGAAGAACCAGTGCAGTACAGAAGGCATCAGAAAGAAACCCAGAGGGGGTGTTTTGAGGGAGGGGTAAATCAGAGAACAAACGGTTTGCTTTCATTGTGGAAATCACTTTAAACAGCAATTCCTTAACATTCACCCCAGAGTAAGATGGTGCACAATGTTGATTTGCAATAAAACTCTGGGTTCCTGAAAGCCAAACACCTGGAGCCCAAGAAGAGGCAACTCTATGTCTTTGATTTTTAAAAGTCCACCTTGTAAATAATGTATCTTTCAGCCTTAAAAACCTTTAAAACAAACAAACAAACAAAAAGCCAAATAAGCTTACAACCTTATGTCCTTCTATCTTATTTTCTTTAGGGGTTGTATACTTTGAAATACTTTCTGTGACAGGAGTCAGATATTTCCTAGAAATGTCATACACATTCCTTTCCTTCAGCATCAACAATTACAAAGTAAAATAAAGCTAATAACCAAGTTCTCAGTGATCCTATTACCACCATATTCCATACCTTTCTGGGTTTGCTTCAGAAGAAAAACAGATACAGTATCATCTGCCCTCTCTTTTAGAGAGAATTGACTGTTCACAGGAGTTTGAGGTTTGGCAATAGGTAAATATAAGTGACAGCTGACAGAAGAAAGGGTGGAGAGTAAGAAGGAAGGAGCAAAAGGCAAGATGGTCACCTGGCAGCAAATAGGAGTAAACTGGGGAGGGCAAGAAACTATACACATTAAGGAAAGGCTGTGTTAATAAGCTCTGCACGGCTAATCAGGAAACACAGTTTCTGAAACCCACTTAGAAATCCCTTGAGAATGTGGACTCTCATACTTCGGGGTGGAGGCATAGTTGAAGAGGTGGCCACTTCAACATACAAGTTCAAAGTGGCCCACTCTGCTGTTCTTGCTAGCCCCTCAGCCAACACATAACTTCTGCAACCGTTTCTGATGGTGCACAGCCCTAAGAAAGAGTAACCAGTCAGGTCAGCATGAGGACAAAAGACACATTACTGTTGGGTGGTGCCTGTGGCTCAAAGGGTGGGGCGCCAGCCCCATATACTGGAGGTGGCAGGTTCAAATCCAACCCTGACCAAAAAAAAAAAAAACCCAGAGACATTACTGTTTACCCAGGGTTTGGATTCCACTTGACTGTTTCCTTATTGAGTAGAAAAACACTCCTATGAGGAGTGATTTTTAAATATTTTATATTTACAGAATGCTCTGAGATCATATTTGTAATAAAGACAACCAATGCTGAATGGTGATGATGTACATGAACTCTTCATCTGGTTTCGTGAAAATTAATCACAGCAGAAAAGAACACTTCTTGCCCTATTTAAAGCAAAGAATAAAACATATACATTAACCTATCATGGATGACGGCCTTCTCCTGCCTCACCCCTAAACACAACATGACTGTCTCATGACTACATGCACAGCAAATAATTACACCTTGTAGAGTATACTCAGTTACAAAATGTCAACCTGTTAGTTTCAAGTCTAGTGTCAAGTCAAAAGTCTATCTATTAACTATTCTTAGCGTTGGCCCTCAGAAGCACAATGAATTCCACATGCTCAAACAACTTTTATCTTTCTACCCTCCTTTCAAACAGACCTTCTATATGGTTGTCCTCCTATATGTCCACAATCCCCAACAGTAAATATTAAAAAAAAAAAAAAAGATACTACCACTACCTGTGTATGCTAGAAACCCTATGGCAGTGCTTCCCAATGTTAGTTTCTTAGAATACTAGTTCTATAGGATATTAATGATGAAAAAAATACATATATATTATATATAAAAATATCTATAGAATATTTTATGGTGATATAAATTTATAGCTATGTCTGCTTTGTTTCTGGCAAGGTCCCTATCCTCCTCCTGATAACAAATCCTGCCCCCTGTGGCCAAAAGGCTGTTCTCATGGACAATAAAGGCACCCCATTCTCATGGCAAGAGTCCACACCAGGGTGTCCTCAGACTTTTTAAACAAGGGGTCAGTTCACTGTCCCTCAGACCATTGCAGGGCTGGACTGCAGGCCCTGGGACAAGTGGGCTACTAAGCAGGACAGGCAGCAGCGGCAAAAACACGCAGCGGGCCAGATAAATGTCCTAGGCGGGCAGCATGTGGCCTGCAGGCTGTAGTTTGAGGACACCTGGTCCACACCAAGCAAATGGAACAAAGTCATGTTCTGCCATGAGGCTGCTAAGCTAAGGTTGCTGAAGACTCACATGAAGAGTGTCTACACTAAAAAGTAATGAGGTTGGCACTGTAAGCATAGCACAAAGACAGAAAAGTGGGGAGCAGTACCCAGTCTTCAACTCTAGTCACTGAAACTCTGGTTTCTTCTCAATTTGAGAGCCACTAATTTCCTAGCTATGAAAGTCACCCTGCACACTAAAAAAATCCCTCAAATGGATTAAACGTTTTGTGATCAAACACCACAAAATTTGTGGTCTAATATAGTTCAACAGATGTCTAAACACTTAAAAGCATATTTTAATATGCATATATGCACTTTGAATATTTCCAAAGGGAGATAAAGAATGCACCATTTCTCTTTTTTCACTAAATTCTTTTTTTCAAGGAACCCCTTCAGAATTTGTTTTCTCAAGGTAACGTTATACTTGGGGAAATGATACTTTAGAGTCATCTGACTTCCTCTTTACCTTTCCATATCTAGCTACTAATATCAGTTAATTCTGATTTAGAACTTTTCCTCTTTTAATATTTTCTCAGTGAATCATTTTTCTCCTTTATGTTTAATTTTTTTGTTTTTTTTTTAAGGATGTCTCTTAGTATGTTTCTCATACCAAGTAGACAGCTGGATTTTTAAAATGTAATCTGATGAAAAGTGAATTTAATCCATTTACATTTGTTATGATTAGACTTATTTTGAACCTATTATTTTTGTCTTTCCTATTCACTTTCATTTTCTTTTCTTTACAAGAGAACTTTTGTGGGGGGAGAGACAGAGTCTGACTATGTTGCCCTCAGTAGAGTGCTGTAGCATCACAGCTCACACCAACCTCCAATTCTTGGGCTTATGGGATTCTCTTGCCTCAGCACTTTCATTTTTTCCTTGAATTTTTTCCCCCTTCTGTCAGATTGATAAAAGTTTTCTAAGTTCCTTCCTCCTCCACCCCAAGGGGCTTTGGAAACTATGAATTACTTTTCTATTCTTCTAATGGTAATCCTTAAAACTTTAAAACATAATAATGTTTTATTAATAACATCTGAAGTTTTTTGTATTTCTGTTCTCTTCTCAAACACGTTCAAAACCAGGCAATACCATTTTATTATCCCATAAACAACTCAAATCTTCTTGTCCACAGTTTTACCTTTTTATCTTATTTATTTATTTATTTATTTTGAAACAAAGTCTCACTATGTCACCCTCGGTAGAGGGCTGAGGTGTCACAGCTCACAACAACCTCAAACTCTTGAGCTTAAGCAATTTTCTTGTCTCAGCCTCCCAAGTAGCTGGGACTACAGGCACCCACAACACCCAGCTATTTTTTGGTTGTAGTTGTCATTGTTGTTTAGCTGGCCTGGCCAGGCTTGAACCTGCCAGTCTCAGTGTATGTGGCTAGCATCCTACCCACTGAGCTACGGGGGCCAAGCCACCTTTTTATTTTTTAAATACATATTAAAATCAGATTTTTTAAACTCAATACTTAATGTTTATGATTGATTTTTAACATCATCTTGTATTCATGGCTATTTCTTATATTCTATCTACGCCTTTCTTCCTAGATTTACTTTTCTTTCCTTACTGAAATATATCATTTAATCATTCTTTAGGAAAGGTTATTTTGTTGACTATCTTTTTTTCTTTTTTATGTGTTTAAAATTCTGATCTTCAGGCTCTTGAACTGGAAACTTTTTATTTACTTCTCACCCCTCGCCTCCCATCCTGGCTATCTGTGCACACCTCTCCCTGTATATGATTTTATAGTTGTGCCTTTGGCCCTCCCAAAGCTCCCACTTTAGGACCAATTCTTACACTAGTGGACTGGAGCTCCTGCTTTATGGGGATATTTACAGATTATCATGAAGCCAGCAAGTAGTCTGTCTCAGTTCCTGCTCTTACCACTGCAATTGTGACTTTTCATGTTCAAGATGCAAAGTTTGCTGAAAAACGTAACCCAAGGCAATGGTCAATAATAGATTTTAGCTTCCCGTCTTTAGGCTATGAGGCTGGAACCCACCTACAATTCTCATGTGAAGGCTCTGCGCCTATAGCTCAACCAGCTAAGGCGCCAGCCACGTACACCTAAGGTGGCGGGTTCAAATCCCCAGCCCGGACCCGCCAAACAACAATGACGGCTGCAACCAAAAAATAGCCGGGCGTTGTGGCAGGCGCCTGTGGTCCCAGC
>CAUYTI010147014.1:0-14504 GCA_963575145.1 Galago senegalensis
CTAAGAGTAGAATGTGAACGTTTTAAAGCAATAACTGTGAAAATGACATGAAGGCTGTGTTGACCAGTTTGATGGAAGTATTTCAGATTGCATGTGAAAACCCCACACTGTACCCCAGAAGTGCATTAATGTACATAGTTATCATTCAATAAAAAAAGAAAAAAATAAAATAAAATAAAATACAAACATAAAAAAAAGAACCAAATTCCTTGTCTACCAAGTTTTAAATTATAATATCACTTCATAACACACTGCTTTTATAAAACATGCCACAATTATTCATTCCCTTTGGGCTAAATTAGGATGAGATTTTGAGCCCTTTTCCATAAATTCATATTTTCAATCTCATTTGCCCCTTGACCACACATTATCTAGTACTTATTAGTTGCCCTTTTTTTGTGTAAGGATATTTTATAAAACTCAAGGTTTTCTGGCAGCCACAAATAGCTACTATGAATGCTATGAGAACAATTTTACAGAAACCACACAGCTAATTAACAGGATGTTCATAAAACAGGATTCTAAACTATTAAAATAGAACATTGGCTACTAAACTAAGAAACATGGGCCAGGGGTGGGGAGAGGAAGAGATTCTTATGTAGTGCCTATTCTCCTTACTGTATTGTCTCAGAGTTTCACAATTATATTTTGGAAATTCTATTAAAAAATGTTTTACGATCTCTTTGGCTTTAACTAAGGTGCAACTACTCTCTTCTGGCTTTCTTCTAAAATATATATATTTTTTCTTTTTTAATTTAATGTTTGTTGGGTTGATTGAGGGTACAAAGAATTAGGTCACACTAATTGTACACATTAGGTAAAGTCCATCATATAATTGCGCCCCCTCAAGAGGTGTGCAATACACTGTAAACCCCATCCCCTACCCGCCTTTCCTCTCCCCACTTTCTTGTTCTCCTGCCCCTCACCTTGAATTGATTTGAGTTTCTTTCTTATGAGGGTGTGTATTAGATCATCTACTGCCTTCACATCAAAATTGAGTACATTGGATTCTTGCTTCTCCATTCTTGTGACACTTCACTAAGAAGAATGTGTTCAACTCTATCCAGGTTAATACAAAAGACCTCAAGTCTCCATCTTTTTTAATGGCTGCATAGTACTCCATGGTATGTATACATATACCACAGCTTGTGAATCCATTCCTGGCGTGATGGGCATTTGGGTTGTTTCCACATTTGGCAATTGTAAATTCAGCTGTAATGAACAGTCTAGTGCAAATGTCCTTATGATAAACTTTATTTCTTCTGGGTAGATGCCTAGTAATGGGATTGAAGGATCAAATGGGAGGTCTACTTTGAGTTCTTTGAAGATTCTTCATACTTCCTTCTAACAAGGTTCTCTTAGTTTGTAGTCCCACCAGCAGTGTAAAAGTATTCCCTTCTCTCCACATCCATGCCAGTATCTACAGCTTTGAGACTTCATGATGTGAGCTATTCTCACTGGGGTTAGGTGATCTCTCAGGGTGGTTTTGATTTGCATTTCTCTGACCATCAGGGATGATGACCATTTTTCCAAATGTTTGTTAACCATTCATCTGTCTGAATCAAAGAAGGAAGGTTCTACTCATATCTCTTGCCCAGTGGGAGGTGGGATTGTTTGCTCTCTTTTTATTTTTTTTTTATTAATTTGAGTTCTTCATAGATTCTAGTTATCAACCCTTTGTCAGATTCATACCCTGAAAATATATTTTCTCATTCTGAAGGTTTTCTTTTTGCTTTACTTGTGTCCTTGGATGTGCAGAATCTTTTTAGTTTAGTTAAGTCTCATTTGTTATTTTTTGTTGCTGTCATAAGCACCACTGAAGTCTTTGTCATAAAATTTTTCCCTAGTCCAACATCAATAGTGTTTCCCAACTTTATTCTAAGACTTTTATTGTTTTCTGTCTTAGATTTAAATCTTTTATCCATCTGGAGTCAATTTCTGTAAGTGGTGAAAGGTGTGGGTCAAATCAGTCTTTTACATGTGGCTATCCAATTCTCCATTTATTGAATAGGGATTCTTTCCCAAGTATATGCTTTTCTTTGGTTTATCAAAAATCAGATGGCAAGTAGAGACTGTCTCATCTCTTGGTTGTCTATTCTTTTCCCTAAGTCTATATATCTATATTTGTGCCAATACCATGCTGTTTTGACTACTGTGGACTTATAATATAGCCTGAAGTCTGGTAGGCAGATGCCCTTGCCTTTTTTTATAATTATTACTAAGAATAGACTTAGCTATACAGGGTTTTTTTTTTTCTGGTTCTGTGCAAAGTGAAGTACTATTTTTTCCAGTTATTCAAACTATGATGTTGGTATTTTAATTGGCATTGCATTGAATCTGTAGATTGTTTTCAATAGAATATATATTTTAACAATGTTGATTCTTCCCAGCCAAGAACATGGTATGTTCTTCCATTTGTTAATGCCTTCTGCTATTTCTTCTCTTAGGGTTTCATAATTCTCTTTGTAAAGATTCTTCACTTCTTTCTTTAGGTATATTCCTAAGTGTTTCATATTCTTTGAAGTTAAAGTGAAGGGAATTGTGTCCTTGATTTGCTTCTAAATTTGGCTGTTATTAATGTATACAAAGGCTACTGATTTGTGGACATTGATTTTATACTCTGAGACATTACTTTATTTCCTGATCACTTACAAGAGTTTTGTGGTTGAGTCTCTAGGGTTTTCTAAGAATAAGATTATATCATCAGCAAAGAGAAAGAGTTTGACTTCCTCTGCCTCCATTTGGATGTCCTTTGTATCCTTCTCTTGCTTAACTGCATTGGCTAGAATGTCCAGTACAAATGTTGAATGAATAATAGTGGCGATTGTGCATATCCTTGTCTGGTTTCAATTCTAAGTGGAAAAGCTTTCCTTTTTACTCCATTCAGTATGGTATTAGCTTTGGGTTTGTCATAGATGGCTTTGATCAGCTTGATAAATGTGCCTCCTATGCCTGTTTTCTATTTTTGAGATTGTTCCATGGGCTGATAAGAAGAACTTATATTCCTTAGCTTTGGGATGGTGTGTTCTGTATTAAGCACAATTTTTCTAGGGGACATTTAAGTCCTTTTATCTTTGTTTAGCTTCTGTTTAGGATCTGTCCAGCTCTGTAAGAGTGTTAAAGTCCCCTGCTATTACAGTGTTATAGGATATCATACTGCTCAGGCTAATTAAAGTCTGTTTCATAAATCTGTGAACATTTAAGTTGGGTGCATAAATATTTAAAATTGAAATGTCATCTTGTTTTATTGTTCTCTTGACCAATATAAAGTGTCCATCTTTATCTTTTTTGACTTTAGTTGCTTTAAATCCACTTGTATCTGAAAATAAGATTACAACCCCTCCTTTCTTCTGAATTCCATTTGCCTGAAATATAGTTTTCCATCCTTTCACCCTGAGTCTTTCTTTGTCCTTCAAGGATAGGTGTGTTTCTTGTAGGCAACAAATGGATGACTTGTGTTTTTTTATTCAATCTGCTAGCCTGTGCCTATTTAGTGTGAATTCAAGGCACTAACATTTATTGAGAGAACTGATAAGTGTGGTGGAGTTCTATTCATCTTATTTTGTGAAAGTCCAATGCTTAGTTTTATGTTTTACATCATTGTGGAAGCTAGCTATGTTTTGTCCTTTAGTTTCTAGGTGTTTAGTTTTCTGGTGGTCTATTGTGATATTAAGTGTGGAGAATAGGTCTAAGTGTTGCCTGTAGAGTTGGTCTTATTGTGGCAACAATGTTTGCATATCAGTAAAAGATTTGATTTCTCTATCAATTTTAAGTCTTAACAGGATATAGTATTCTAGGCTGAAAATTGTTTTGTTTTAGTACATTACAGGTAAATGTCCATTCTCTTCTGGCTTGAAATGTTTCCTTTCAGACATCCATGGTCATTCTCCTATAAGTTAATTGGCACTTAATCATGGCTGCTTACAGAATTTTCTCTTTAATTTTTTACTTTGGACAGGTTCATGACAATGTGTCTTGGAGAAGCTCTGTTTGAGTTGAGATGTCCTGGAGTTCAATAACTCTCTAAAAGGAGTGTGTTGGAATCTTTGGTGTTACTTGGGAAATTTTCATTTATGATATTCTCTAGTAGGGCTTCTATTCCTCTGGGGCCTTCTTCTCCTTCTGGGATACCTATAATTCATATGTTTGAATGTTTCATGACATACTGTAATTCTCTCAGTGATTGTTCTTCTCTCTCTCCCTCTCTCTCTCTCTCTCTCTCTCTCTCTCTCTCTCTCTCTGCTTGTGTTAACTCAAGAGCTTTATCCTCTACCTCTGACATTCTTTCTTCTGCATGGCCTAATCTGTTATTGATACTTTCTAATGTATCTTTAATTTCCTTGATTGGCTGCTCCAATTCCTCAAGCTCCACTATACCCTTTCTATGCTCTTCATATCATTTATCTCCTATTTGATTCTGTTTTTGGATTTCCTTTTGGTTATTTTCCACTTTATCAGAAATTTCCTTCATTGTGTTTACTATATATATTTTCAATTCCCTTTCTGTCATTTCTAACATTTCTTTATAGGTGAAATCATCTGTAGTATCTACCTCATGATCCCTCAGTGGGGTTGCTCTGTTCTAGTTTTTCATGTTGCCAGAATGTTTCTGCTGTTTCTTCCTCATGAGTGTTTTCTGTTTCCTTGCCCTACTTTTTCCATTCACTTCTTCCTTCTCTTTAAGTTACATTGTTCTGATCTAAGATTTTGAAGTGTCCTTTTGGTATAGCACTAAAAGGAAGGGAAGGATGAAGAGCAAGAAGGGATAAAAATTTAAAAAAGAGAAAAGAAAAAAGAAATCTTCCCTAGTAAAAGGGAAGATTGACAAAAAGAATAGAGGAACAGAAAGAGAGAGACAGGAGTAATAGTGGTGTATAATAGGGTACTTTGACCCACCCCCACAAATCCCAACCTCTGTGGGGCTGGGGTGGGATCCTTCAAGGCCTGGAGCTCTTTGCTAACATGAGACGTCTCAAGACCCCACCCTCTCTACAGAGAAGAAAAACAAAAATACTATAAATCAAACAAAACAAACACACAAAAAACCTTAAGGGATAAAATTGGGGGGGGGAGCGGAGAATAATAGGACCAGACAACCTAGTAATAATGGGACCTTATTATTAAAGAAGAAAGCAATTAAAAATTATAATTACAAGAGAAAAAAGAAGAAAGGAAAAATCTGAGGGAACATTTAAATTTTTTTAAAAAAGAAATATAGATAGATATAGATATTTTTCTATATATTGCATGGGCAATAGGTGATCTTCCAGTGTATGAGATGCTAATCACAATGCTGATACAGCTATATAAGATGGAGACTGGAAGCCTCCATCTTGCTGAGGAGATCTTGGTCTCATCTTCCTGAATTCTTTGCATTCAATCCCCACAGGGTTGGGAACCTGAAGTTCTCCTCAGGCTCCTTATAGAAATGCCTTGATCATTCCAAACCATGTGACTTGGCCACCCAGTGGCTTTCCCAAGAAAGCATGTGTTGTTCAAGTCTGCCACTGAGTTGCTGCCTAGCTTATCAGGTGCTAGCTCTGCCCTGGCACTAGGACCCAGAGGGCCAGTCTTCTAAGGCAGTTTTCCCAAAATGATTATGCCCAGCCTACTGCCAATCAATGAAAACTCCACTTCACCTGGTGGCTCAGTCCTGGCCCCTGAGTGCTGTTCAAAATCACTCACTGGCTCACTCAAGGTTTCCTAAAGTAACTCAACCAAGTGCCCAGGTCCAAAAAAAAAAAGAAAAAAGAAAGAAAGAAAGAAAGAAAAGAAACCAATAGGGTATGTCTTCTCTGTCTGTAAACTATCTCAATTGCTGCTGCATTTGCAGGCCTCTGCTGATGTGCAAATTCTTGCCCTAGTGTCACTTCTCCACATCTTCTGTCTTCCTCCTGGGGTCCTGAAGTCCCCTCCTGCCACCCTGTGCCCCAGAAAAGATGTTTCTGGGCACAGCCCACAAGCCAGAGGTACCCGGAGTTTTTTATCCCCAATATGACCACACATGGCTGCAAAGAAGCTGTGTCTAGTCCATCTTGTTCTGGCCCCTCAAGAGCAAAATTTTTAAACATGAACTTATAGTAGTTGAACTTCAAAATATCTATAGACCTCAAAAGTTATGAGAAAAATATGCATGTCTATGTGAGGAAAAGAAGGTTCAGGGCTTGCTTTTCTTAGATTTTCAGCATGTTCTTCCTCAAACCACTGCTTTGAAAGACACTGTAAACCCTAGTCAGAGAACATTACCTAGACAATATTTGTGACTATAGTCAAGCTAGCGATCCAGATTTCTTCTGTTAACATTATTACTACTTGCATTTGTCGGAATGGAATTTCAGAGTTACAGTAAACATGGGAAGTTTTGTTATACATTTAATTACAGTGGAATTTCACTTCTGGTTTTTCATTAAGTATGGCCAAGACTAAGAAAAACTATCAAGAAGACATCAAAATTGTTTTTAAAATACCAGAAAACAATAAAACTCCTGGAAGGAATACTGGGTCTGATAGACCATTGTTCTCTTTGATTGGAGTCTTGGTTTTTTGATGGTTTTCTACATGCTTCAGGCTGTACCCTAGAACCTATGAAAGAACACTCAGGGAAAGGTCAACTCAAGATATTTGCAAAGATTAAAGGAGCTCAGAATTTGTTTACAGGGCATTATTTGTACCACTCTATATATTCATTGCCATGAAAGCAAAAAATACTTGAATTAATCCTCACAAAGCAAATTAACACAATATTGTGCTAGGTCACGTTTGTGGATTATCAGATTTTCATCCATCAATCTTAGGCAATTGCTCTGCAAATACTCAAAACCTAATTTGATACTTTACATAAAATTGGGACAAAGCCAATTGAACTTATTCTCAATTGTCAGTATTTCATTCTTCTTAAAATAAATAAATTAATTAAAATATTTACATGATATAATGCTTATAATTATGACTCAATGATTTATTTTATTTTTGGATATAATGCTCTCTAGGTTATTCATGTGTAAATAAATGCTAAAGGCAAAATACCATAGGTTATTGGGCTAGCGAAAGACTGATTACATTCCCTTCTCCCTGAAACACAGCATGGTTGTCATCAATTTTATCTCAGTAAGAGGATATACCATCAGTTTACACATTGATTGCAGTTCACTCTTCCAGAAAGAGAATTAAACCCATTGTATCTGATCACAATAGAAGCTCAGATCACAGAACTGCCTTCTGGTGAAACTAACCAGACAGTAAACGATCAATATTGGGTGCCTACTGTGTGCAGAGGATTAAGACAAACAAATAATACAGATAGTGATATTTGTGAAGATAGGGTTATTGACATTGACAATTGGCTCAAACTTCACATGAGTGAAAGTAGTGCACATGATATATATAGGCCATCCTCTCTCCCTTCTCACCTAAAGGTAGAACTTGTCATTATATTCCTTCCACCCAATCTCTCTCCTGAGTTTCTCAAGCCTGCTTGTTTGAACATAGTTATTTCCCGACATTAGAAATTACAACACTCTAATAAGGTGGGTGTGATTTTTTCACTTGCAGGCAGAAAATACAGTGCCTGCCATCTGGGGTCTGAATGGAGTGTAGGCCCTGAGAATAGAAAGGGACTAAAAAGACAACTCATCTAGTTGAGCAAAGCAATGTGGTAAAGCTCAGTGGGATTCACCTGCCTTCTCATTTTTCTACCCCTTTCCCACATAACTTTCCCCCTCCTCCTGGCTTTCCAGGATCAACTTCCAGAGTCACCAGCATCAACTTTGAGCCTTTGAGCCTCAAGAGTCAAAATACTTTCCAATCATGTCATGGGGTGATCTCCACCTCATCCCCATTATACACTACTTGGGCAGGAACAAAGAGGAGGACAGTTATTTTTAATATCCTTTCCATTTCAGTCATTTCAGAAAATGGTCAGGAAACAGGCCAGGATTTGCCTAGTTCTCTAGAGAGTTAAGTCAGGCCTGAGTGAGAAGGAATAAAGTATGGGGATCAAAGCCTATTTAAGTACAGTATATGTAACTAAACATATAATTATTTAATATTTATGTTAAGCATTTCAATATGTGTATAACAATGATATGAATTAAGAGTTCTCTATAAAATATGAAGCATGTTAACGATAAAGCAAGCAGACAATTAAAAGTATAACACAGTAATATTAACTGGCCTGAAGACAAAATTCCCAACCATAGCTAATTCAGTGAGAAGTGTTACAATGCTGTTTGGATACCTTTATGGTTTTATTTTTCTCATATGCAAAAAGAGATGGTCTTAACCCATTCTTTCACAAAAGTGCTGTGAGTACATGTTTAATTTCATTGCATATAATGTCATTATTACAACTATTGTCCTTCAAAAATTAATAAGAGGAGAAGAGGAGGTGATGTTCCCCTTCTTTCACAGATCTTGTATTCATTCAGCAAATATTTATTGAGTGCCTACTATACAGGCAACATCACATAGCAATGCAACATAAATTTCCCAAACTCAAAGAGCTTGCAGTCTCTCAGGATGGAAGATGTAAAAGTAAAAACATTACAAATCAGTATGAAATAAATCTCCTGAGAGTGGTACAAAGATGTTTAGGAGTTCATCAGGGAGTTATATCTTCTTTGTCTGGGGTAATAAAAATAGCTACCTTTTATTTAGCAGTTAATATATTCCAGGCATATAATAAATCTTTCACACATTATACTTTTTGTCCTCAAAGTAGTTACTTCACAGAGCCTTCACCATTTTTCAGAATAGGAAATTGAGGTTCTGAGAAGTTAGGTTATTTGCCTAAGGTCACAGAGCATGTGAAATAACTCATCCTAGAGTAGCAGAGCCATGATCTGACCCTAGGTTATCTGACTCCAGTTCTCACATATAGGGGTATGGAATTTTAGGTTTACTCTAAAGGACGGGGAGGTTATTGTTGGGTGAGAACATAGAAGATACTTCCATAGAGAAGTCTTAAATAAAGCCATGAGATATGAAAGAATAAGATGCACTATGAAAACAGGGAGGGGGGAGGATTTTGACTAAAGTACATAGGGCATCAGTGAGGTAGATAAAATTCGGAACAGATTGTGGAAGGCCTTCAATGCCAGTGTGCAGCCCATTTGTTGGCAGCTTGAACCACCAAAGCATCTCAGCACAGAGATGAAACGATCAACAGCAATTGTTTATGAAGATTCATCTGAATGGGTGACAGGATGCATTGAGATAACAGAGGCTGGAGGTAGGGAGATCACTAAGTAGATTCTAACACATATAAAGGGACAAGGGAGTGAAGCAGTGCCTTTTGAAAGGAGAAAAGACATATATAAGAAACCATCAGATAACAGTCAACAGATGGTAACCAGGGAAAAAGAGAAAGGCAGAATCAAAAGGGACCAGAAAAACTGCTGGATACAGCAATAAGAAAACAAAGGAGAATTTGTTTGAGGAGAAGGTGATGAGTTTGTTTTCAGATAGGTTGGACTTGAGCCATCTGGCTCAACTAAGAAATTCAAAGCAGCAAATACATTTCCACTGGCTCTTGGACTAGACTTGCAGATTTTCACGCATGTAAATTAGATGTCACAGCCCAATCTCCTTCAGAGCTTTTTGAGAAAAGTATTTATATTTCAGAAAGTGATGCCTCAGTAGGAAATGAATCATCTTCCCACAAATCCACATTGAATCAATTCACTGTGCAGCCATTTTAAGCAATGCCTCTAACATAGAATCAAAGAAAAGGATGCCTGCCTCACAGAAACATTTCCTTTTGTAAGCCTGTCATTACTTATTTCCAACTTTTTCTTTGTCAAGATACAATGTAAAGTTGGCTTGTCATCTTTGCAGAAATGCCTTTCTGATTGGACTTTGTGGTTTCCTTAGAATTATGGCTTTTATTGAATATCTTTAATCTTATCTAAAATATCAAATAATAAAAAACCCACAAATAGCATTTGTATAATACATATTTTACAAAGAACATTCACATATATATGATCTCATTTGATTTTCACAGCCATCATATCAATACAGATATTATTATCCTTATTTTAGTAATGCAGAAATTGAGGCTCAGAAAGTCTTATGATTTTCTCAGGGTCACAATATTTAGAAAATTATAGAGCAGGGACTTGAACCTGAGTCTTCTGATCTACTATTCTTCCTTCTATGCCACAAGTCGTCCTTCTTGTATAATCAAATGTAATTATGTTTTATCAAAAGAATGACTTTCAACCACAACCACAATCCCTGGAAGCTAATCAATGGAGCTCTAGTTTATCCTCGGTGAAGTTAACTACAATGGTTCATTTGAATTATCTTTAGTGTGCCATTAAAAACAAAGGATTGATTTTGAACAAACATTTGGAATCATTAATTACCAGAAGTTTATTATTAAAGCTTTCATAATTCAGTGTTAATATTAGCTGATATTTATTCATACATCCATTGAATAGACATTGAATGAGCACCTACTATGTCCATGCACTATGCTAAATGCTAGGAATGAGATGGTGCCTATGGTTAAATAGACAGAACACTGAATTGAGAGTCAGGAACTATGACTTATAGTCTGGCTCAACCACTAATTATCTAGGTTGCTTTGGGCAAGACATTAAAGGTTCTTCTGAACCCCATTTATTTACGTGACTGCTATATAATTCAACTGAGATGTGTCTAAAATAATTCCAAAATCTGGAAAAATGTGAATTTCAATAAAGGTAATAAAGTACCACAAACTTACAGACTAAGACAAATAGGGACAGAGTGGTAAATCTAATGCATGAGCAATTTAAACAATAAAGTGTTTTTAAAGAACTTCTGTGTAATTACTGTTCAGTACATATACACTAATGCTAATAGTGACTGCACGCTCAAACACTGGCTACGCACACACACACACTGAACTCAGTCACACAAGAAATATCTGATTTTTCACTAGTACCTTGAAAATGGCCTCTTAATTGAATGACTTCCACAGCTGCATTTTTTCTAACTAATTTTTATACAGACGTAGACATTGCCAAAAGTTCATAACATGGTCCAACCAGAACTGTTTTAGTGAACTTCTGGACATTTTGAAAGCAGAATGTTAACTCTTTCACTTATATAATGTCAAATTTAACCCCTCTTCCCCAGCATCAGATCACTACATGTGACTTAATTCAAGTATGCATTACCTTTGTCCTGAGCTACCACAATAGACTTCTATTTGAATAATGGCTCTTTGACTTACTAGCTAATAATAGTGTTAACCATTGGTGAGTTACCTAACCTTGCTAAGCCTCAATTCTTGTCCAATGGAGGACTAACTAATATAGGCATACCTCCTTTCATTATGCTTTGTTTCACCATGCTTCACAGGTCTTGCACTTTTTGCAGATGAAAAGTTTGTGACAGCTCTGTGTCTAGCAGTTTTATCATCATCACCATTTGTCCAAAAGCATGTGCTCATTTTGTGTCTCTGTGTCATGTTTTAGGAATTCTCACAATAGTTCAAACATTTTTATTAACACTACATCTGGTATAGCGATCTATGATCAGTGATCTTTGATATTATGACTGTAATTCTTTTGGGGCCCCATGAACCACACCCATATAAAATGGCAAACTTGGCTCGGCGCCTGTGGCTCAAGCAGCTAAGGCGCCAGCCACATACACCTAAGGTGGTGGGTTCGAATCCCCAGCCCGGGCCCGCCAAACAACAATGATGGCTGCAATCAAAAAATGGCCAGGCGCTGTGGCGGGTGCCTGTGGTCCCAGCTACTTGGGAGGCTGAGGCAGGAGACTCGCTTGAGCCCAGGAGTTGGAGGTTGCTGTGAGTGTGATGCCATGGCACTCTACCCAGGAGGATAGCTTGAGGCTCCATCTCAAAAAAATAAAATAAAATAAAATAAAATAAAATGGCAAACTTAATAAATAAATGTTACATATGTTCTGACTACTCTACTGATCAGCCATTCCCTTTCTCTTTTCTTCTCCTCCAACTTTCTCATTACCTGAGACACAACAATATTAAAATTAAGCCAGTTAATAACCCTACAGTGGCATCTAAGTGTTCAAGTAAAAGGAAGAATCGTGTACTTATGTACCTCTTACTTTAAATCAGAAGCCAGGAATGATTAAATTTAGTGAGGAAGGCATGTTGAAAGCTGAGCTAGGCAAAAACAAGACCTCTTTGGCCAAATAGCCAAGTTGTGAATGCAAAGAAAAACTTGTTAAAGGAAATTAGACGTGCTTCTCTAGAGACCACACAATTTATAAGAAAGCAAAACAACCTTATTGCTGACATGAAGCATTTTTGAATGGTAGGGATAGAAAACAACCAGCTGCAATATTCCCTTAAGCCAGAGCTTAATCCACAACAAGGCCTCAAGGATCGGCAATTCTGTGAAGGCTGATAGAGATGAGGAAGCTGCATAAGAAAAGTTTGAAGATAGCAGAGATGGATTTCTGAGGGTTAAGGAAAGAAGCCATCTTTATAACTTAAAAGAAAGTATCAAGTGATGTATCATGGGCTGAAAAGTTATCCACAAGATGTAGCTAAGTTAATTGATGAAGGCAGCTACATTCAACAACAGATTTTCAACGTTGACAAAACAGCATTCTATTAGAAGAAGATACTACCTAGGACTTTCGTAGATAGGAAAAGTCAATGCTCGGCTTCGAAGCTTCAAAGGACAGGCTGACTCTATTGTTAAGGGTTAATGCTGCTGGTGACTTTAAGTTGAATCCAACGCTCAACTTAATTAAGGTATGTACATTGTTTTATTAGACATAATGCCATTGACAGACTGAAGTATAGTATAAAGAACTTTTTATTTCAATAAACTCTGGGGTGCAAGTGTGTTTTCTGTTACATGGGTGAATTCCATAATGTTAAAGTGGGAGCTTTCAGTGTATCTGTCACGAATAGTTTTTTTTTTTTTCATCCCTCACTCCTCTCCCACTCTAGTCCCTTGGGTATTTGTTTTTCCAGTACTGAGAGACTTCATTTAGAATAATGGTCTCCAATTTCCTTCACGTTGCTAAAAAAAAAAAGAAAGAAAGAAAAAAAACATTATTTCATTACTTTAATGGCTCAGTAGTACTCCATGGTATGTGTGAGTATGCAAATACCACATTTTCTTTGTCCACTAATCAGTTGATGGACACTTAAGTTGATTCTATGTCTGTGATATTGTGAATTGTACTGCAATAAACATATATGTTCAGGAGTTCTTTTTATAAAATGACTTCTTTTCCTATGTTCCTAGGACAGATAACCCAATAGTGGTATTGCTGGATCGAATGATAGGTCTACTTATCCATATTGTTTTCCATAGTGGTTATATTAGTTTAAATTCACATTAACAGTGTATAAATATTCCCTTTTTACTGTAGCTGGACCAACTTTACTGGGTTTTATTGTTGTTTTTACTTTTTAATTATGGCCATTCTGACAAGGGCAAGGTGGTTTTGCTTTGTGGTTTTAATTTGTATTTCCCTGATGATTAGTGGTGTTGAGCATATTTTCATGTATGTGTTGGCCATTTGTCTATCTTTGATGGGGTTATTTTTTCTTGCGAATTTGAGCTCTTTGTAGATTCTGGATATTACTCATTTGTCAGATGTGTAGTTTATGAATATTTTCTCCTATTCTTTAGGTTGTCTATTTATTCTCATACTTCCCTCACCATGCAAAAACTTTTAAAATAAGTCCTATTTTTATTGTTGCTGCATTTGCTTTTGGGTCCTTAGACATAAATGCTTTGCCTAGGCTTATACACAGAAGGGTTTTTTCTAGGTTTTCTTCTAGAATTTTTATGGTTTTAGGTCTTAACATTTAAGTATTTATAATTTATCTTGCATTAGTTTTTGTATATGGTGACAGATAGGGATGCTGTTTCATTCTTCTGCATGAGGCCATCCAATTTTCCCAGCACCACATATTAAATAGAGAATACTTTGCCCAGTGTACGTTTTTGAGAAATGTACTACTTTTGTTGAAAAGCAGTTGGTTTTAGATATATGGCTTTATTTCTGGGTTTTCTATTATGTTTTATTGGTCTATGTGTCTACCTTTAGACCAGTACCATACTTCTGTGGCTACTATAGCTTTGTAGTACATGTATAATTTGAAGTCAAATAATGTGATACCTCCAGATTTTTTTTTTCCTTAGGACTTCTTGGGCTAGTTGGGCTCTTTTTTTGGTTCCATATGAAGTTTAGGATATTTTTTCTAGATCTATGAAAAATGACATTGCTATTTGATGGGAATTGTGCTGAATCTGTAAATCACTTTGGGGAATATGGACATTTTGACAAGGTTGACTCTTCCAATCCATGGGCGTGGGATGTTTTCCCATTTGATCCTACCATCTATGATTTATTTCATCAGTGTTTTGTAGTTTTCCTTGTAGAAATATTTCACCCTCTCAGGTAAAAATGTTTCCAAGTATTTTTTTTTCCTTAAAGCTAAGTAATATTGAGTTCTTAATTTGATTCAACATGATTGCTATTACAATACAGAAATGTTA
>CAUYTI010147015.1:0-48808 GCA_963575145.1 Galago senegalensis
TGGTGGGCGCCTGTGGTCCCAGCTACTTGGGAGGCGGAGGCAAGAGACTCACTTGAGCCCAGGAGTTGGAGGTTGCTGTGAGCTGTAATGCCACGGCACTCTACCCAGGGGGATGGCTTGAGGCTCTGTCTCAAAAAAAAATAAAATAAAATAAAATAAAAAAATAAATAAATAAATAAATAGAAAAATGTTAATACTATATACTAATTCTAAAATAAATGAATCTCTACAATACAGATTAAATGCTATTTTGATATTAATTTTCTCACCATTATAAACTTCATTTTCTGCATATTTTCAGGTTTGCATTTTCAGATTTAAATATCTTGAGTAACATGTATAAAACAAAATATGATGATATTACTGACGTTTTGCCTTTAACCCATATTTTATATTTCTAAATGCCAAATTATCAACTTGGTACCACTATATTACAGGAAATCTTAACACACAACAGATCATGCTTTCATTTGGGAGTCAGTTCCTAAGACTGGAAAAATAATTTGCATTTTAACAGGATCCAGTTTTCCTTTGTATTGTTACATAATTGTTCATAATGAAGTATTTTGATGTATACAATGTGTAATGGTCAAATCAGGGTAATTTTGGCATCTATCACCTCTAACATTTATCATTGCTTAGTGTTGAAAATATTTCAAGTCCTCTCTTGTAGTTATTTGGAAATACACAATAAATTATTGCCAACTAGAGTCAGTCTACTATGCTATTGAATACTAAACATTTTCTGTTATTTAAATTTTTATTCTTTTTTAGCCCACAAAGCTTCTTGTAAATTGACTCTGTTACTCCTCTCTAGCTATATCTTTGTATCGGTTAACCAAGCCCTTTTTGTGCTCTCCTCCCTCACCTTCCCAGACCTCAGGTAAGCAATCTTCTCCTAACTACCCCTGAGATCCACAGCTTTGGCTGCTAGTATGAATGAAAACATACATATGATAACGGTTTGATGATGACTTTCTAGTTTGATGTTAAAACATACTCAACCATAATACAGTTGCTAAAATATTTATTTTCAATCAAATAATGAAACAGCAGAAGAAGTTAGTAGTCTATTTTCTGACAAAAGATGGAGACTTTACCTCTTTCATGTTTACATGGATGGAGCTGGAACATATTCTTCTTAGCAAAGTATCTCAAGAATGGAAGAAAAAGTATCCAATGTATTCTTAAAACTAGGGATTATAGCCCAAGAATACGGGGAAAGGAGAAAGGGAGGGGAGGAGAGGGGAGGGGGGAGGATGGGTGGAGGGAGGGTAATTGGTGGGACCACAGTTATGATGCATCTTATAAGGGTACATGTGAAACTTACCAAATGTAGAATATAAATGTTTTAACACAATAACTAAAAAAATGCCATGAAGGCTATGTTAACCAGTTTGATGAAAATATTTCAAACTGTATATAAAACATCACATTGTACCCCATGACTGCATAATGTACACAGTTATGATTTTAAAAAAATTAAAAAATAAAAATAAATGGTTAACACAAAAAACTTTCCCCAAATATTCTAGTGTTAGTAGTTAAATAAAAGTAGAAAAATCAGTAAATAGGATATAGTTTTTGTTTTATTTGATATCAATACTTGAAGAAATTTTAAATAGATACATGAAGATAATTAATGTTTTCTGGAGCTCAAAACAAGACTTCTGACATTTCCAAGGGCTGTTGGTAAAAATACTGGCTGATATTTAAATACTTACTTAATTTCAAAATGTGTAGGCCTTCCATTTCAATTATTAAAATAGATTTTAAAAATTACACTAGTTATGGAAAATAATAACTGTTATTTTCTGATTTAGCAAATTAAAAATGGGCCATGTGCAGTGGCTCACGCCTGTAAATCCTAGCACTGTGAGAGGCTGAGAAAGGTGGATTGCGTGAGCAGGAGTTCAAGATCAGCCTGAGCAAGAGTGGGACTCCGGCTCTAAAAATACGTGTTGTGGTGGACACCTGTAGTCCCAACTACTTGGGAGGCTGAGGCAAGAGGATCACTTAAGAGTTTGAGGTTGCTGTGAACTATGATACCATGGCACTCTACCAGGAACAACAAGTGAGAATCTGTCCCTTCCCCCCAAAAAAATAGAAAGAAAGAAAGAAAAAGAAAAGAAAAGAAAATTCAAAACTGTATTTTCCCTTAAAAATCAAAGTAAGTGTACATTTCCTAAAACAGCCTCGCTCTGCTTGCTCTTTTATTTTATTTTTATTTTTTATTAGATCATAGCTGTGTACATTCATACTATCATGGGGTACAGAATGCTGTATACAATTTGAAATACTTTCATCCAACTGGTTAGCATAGCCTTCATGTCATTTTCTTAGTTATTGTGTTAAGACACTTATATTCTACATTTAGAGAGATTAGAGAGATTCACATGTACCCTTATAGGATGAACCATAGGCGTGATCCCACCAATCACCCTCCCTTCACTCATCCTCCCCCTTTCCCTCTCCCCTTTCCCCACATTCTTGGGCTAAAATTGGGTTATAGTTTTCCTATGAAAGCTATAGATTAGTTTCATAGTAGGGCTGAGCACATTGGATACTTTTTCTTCCATTCTTGAGATACTTTGCTCTTATATAAATTCTATTTGAATAATACTCTGCTTGATCTCATTTAACCTTCCCTGTTGTCATTGCCCTGCCTTTCTGGTGCTGTCAGTGTTTCCCTGTGGTTTCAGTGTCTTCTATTTGCAGCTTATTCGTTTGTTTTTTACATCAGTAGCCAGGTTTTATTTTTTATTTTTGTTAACTTTTTTTTAAAATTTATTGTTTCGGGTTCATTGAGGGTACAAAGAATTAGGTTACACCGTTTGCATTTGTTAGGTGAGGTTCCTCTTAGAATGGGTCCTGCCCCTAAGAATTGTGGACACACTGTAACCCCCCAGCCCCACTCTCCTCCCCACCACCGCTCAAATATTTTTATCACCTTGTTCCAATTATCATTTTATTGCAATATGGTGAAATTAATTACAAATTGAAATCATAACTTGGTAACCTTTAGTTAGGCAGCACATTTTTAACAAAAGCAAATCTTTTATTCAAAGGTAATTATGTAACAACTCAAAACACACAAAAGGAAGGGTGAGAAACATCTAAGAGGCCAATAGATTGAGTTCTTTCACTGTATGAAAACTCAAACTTTTCATTTTTAGGAAAAGTAAACTGTAACTTCAGTGTAGATAGAAATATGGAAAGATTTTGTCACACTGACTGTTTTCCTTTAACTGTTTCTTGTTTGGTGTCAATTGGGAAAGATTAGTTCACAGGTTGTACTTTCCCAGTCTTTGCCAGCAGCTTAGATCTGTAGCTTGCGGCCACTGTCTCCTGCTGGGCAGAGGCTCCGCCCCACGTGCTTCTCCACCCAGCTTACCCGGCTCTCCTGTTCCTTTCCACGCATCATTTTCTGCACAGAGATGTGGTAGTCCAGGCGATTCTTCACCTCCTAATATACTCTATATAGCCGTTCTGCGTAAGTACTCTCCAAAGCCATAGCAATGTTATTCCGCTGGACGTCAAAAAGGTAACGCCTGGCTCCGCGCCTGTGGCTCAAGCGGCTAAGGTGACAGACACATACACCTGAGCTAGTGGGTTCGAATCCAGCCCGGGCCCGCCAAACAATAATGACGGCTGCAACCAAAAAAGAGCCAGGCTTTGTGGCGGGTGCCTGTGATCCCAGCTACTTGGGAGGCGGAGGCAGGAGACTCGCTTTAGCCCAGGAGTTGGAGGTTGCTGTGAGCTGTGATGCTACTGCACTCTACCCAGGGCTTTGAGGCTCTGTCTCAAAAAAAAAAAAAAAAGGTAACGCTGCTTCTGAACCAGAGTCTGCTGCGACTTCTCCATATCAACCGCATTGTTAAAATACTCCAGCTATTTTTAACCCCTTCTTGGGTCTCACAAAGTGTGAAAAAAGAATAGAATTTAAATCAACCCTGACACCAAGGAGCTAATGTCTTACAGAACAATGTGGGCATTTTTCTTTCCTCCTCTACAACACTGAAGTGAAATGTCATTTTGGTCATCTGATTGCCAATGACCAGTCACTGGATTTGTTTGACGGTAGCTTGCCTCATGTCCTCTAGCTGGGCAAGTTTTTCCTCATTGACTTTATCTGTAAATTTTCCCATAGAGGCACCATTTTTTTTTTTTTTGAGGCACCATATTTTTTAACTACATAGGCAAGTCATCCTACTATTGATACGATGGAGAAGGTCTCCGGGGGTGATCACGTACTTTTCTTTGGATAGAGAATACGAGATAAGCCCAGTTCTGAGCACATAGGTTCCTGTTAATGCCAGTTTTAGGATAAAGAAACTGGCGGAATTCCTCAGGGATTAGACCAAAACGAACTTTTCCTCCGTATTTAGGAAGAGGTAGAAGAGAGGTGAGGCTTGGCTCCCAGTGTGAAAAATCCTTGTTACCTGTAATACCCTGGGACCCAGAGGGGCTCAGTTTTTCAGAGAGGTGGCCACTGTGGCAGAGGCAGAAAGTACCGCTAGGGACAGCACGGTCAGCGAAGGGCCAGACAGCTGTCTCAGCATCCCTGTGACCCCAGCAGGACAATCAGTCAGGGCCCACCTCTCAAATCTTTAAGTCCTGGAATAATAATGCCTAACTTTACATTTACTGCTTAAAGCTAATGTGATTAAAATTTCTGTTCATAATGGCATTGCCAAATTAACAACAAACAACACATACCTGGACTGGTTATTAAACATCTACTTCCTGCTAAAGAATTTGAGCCAAACAATTGATTTATTGAGCCCGCCGCCCCCCGCCCCGCACCCCCACATATGAAGAGCTTCACTATTGTTAAAATACTCCAGCTATTTTTAACCCTTTCTTTGGTCTCACAAAGTGTGAGAAAAGAATAGAATTTAAATCAACACTGACACCAAAGAGCTAATGTCTTACAGAATAATGTGGGCATTTTTCTTTCCTCCTCTACAACACTGAAGTGAAATGTCATT
The DNA here is from genome assembly GCA_963575145.1 of Galago senegalensis. NCBI lineage: Eukaryota > Metazoa > Chordata > Mammalia > Primates > Galagidae > Galago > Galago senegalensis. The sequence continues at coordinate 4,992 of CAUYTI010147015.1, forward strand.
TGGTTATCTGATTGCCAATGACCAATCTGACTATAGGAATGTAGATTAACTTAGTAGATAGATAAGAATTAATCAGAAATAAAAACAATATTCTGTTAATTATGCATCAGAGACATATCTTCAGATGAATGACTAATATAAAAAAATTGTCAATTGCTAGTTTATTTATCTAATTAAACCATTATATTAGTATTGGCTGTCCTTTCTGACACTAGAAGGCAAAATTATATAAGTATACATTTCTGATTCCTTCTGTACTTCGTAGCTGAAAAATTAGATTTCTACATGCTGAGCAGAAGCAAATTACACTTGATACAAGTATAGCCTTTGGTTATTAAAAAGATAGGCATAGAAAACACTCTTTCAAAAAAAATCTACCATAATAATGAATTATTTATACTTGAATGTATTCTGTTCTTTAGAGGATATGATCAAAAAAAGAATTTTATTAAACATTAAAATGAGGTTTGATTCTAGGAATGATAGTAATTATTCATACAAAGGCAGGTTCAAATATTAGTTTTGTGAGGTCTGAGCACAATCTGATAAGGTAATATCACCTATTACATATGAATTTTTCTTTCATCATATTACAACACAACCAATATAAAAATATTAAAGTAAAAGTTGATGCAATATAGGTAGGAAGAATTAAATGACACAAAACTGGTGATAATTAAACTAAAATATATATACCACAGAGAAATAGATAAGATTACATTCCTGAGAAAAAGTATTTAAGGAGGTAAACTATAATACCTAAAATACAAAAAATACTTAAATCAAGAAGCCTAGAGAATACCCAAGTGTTTTTCAGAGAATTCACTGCTTATTTCTCTTTAAGAACTGACAAAGCAGAAAATCAGCCATGACACTGACAACAGGATGAACAGAGTAACAGAAGTAAGAGTCTCGGCTTTCAAGTCTAAAATCCTTAGTGGAACCCAAAGGCCCTAACACTCATTTTATTGCTTTCTATTTTACATGCTCTGTGCTCATCTTCAAATTCTCCATTCTAACCTCTCACCTCCTGGATTCCAACGCCTTCTCTCTGTACAAATTACTGCTTCAAATACATAATATTCTCAAACAATTGATTTCTCAGATATTCCCATCATCCACAGGGATGTAGATGTGAAAATATACGGGAAGTTCATCAACCCCCATACCATACTATCTTAATTATTCCCACAGAAGGGCACACGTAATTCTACCTGTGACAGAATTACTCTGGACCTGCTGAAATGTCTACTAAAAAGACTATTTTAAGGTATCAATAGATTGCTCCTTGAATATTAATTTTTATTAGAGAGAGCCTCCAGAGACATACTTGTCTTTGCATACATAACTTGGCAAAATTGTACAGAAAGTGAGACAGATAAATTCATTTGTGTCTTAGAAATACTTCATGACACAAAGGAATTTCAGTTATAAAAATGATTCAACAAACAGTACATTGAAAATATTACTTTTCAATAGGACTTTCTTTCCACTTGTTGAGAGGTACTTACCATATTAGATGAGAAGAAAAAAATATATTTCTATATACCCATGCCATTACATATAAATAATTAAGATTAGGAACCCTGGCTTAACTGAGTTAAAAGTGCTGGCTCTCTTGTGAATTATTTCTATAGCTTTTGGATTATTATCTAACTTTTTCAGATCCAAGGTTTTCGTATCTATAAGAAAAATGTTAATATGGGCAATATATAAATTTATGATTCCTATGAAATGCTTTAATGCACATTTAACCCATTCTTGTACTCTGTATGCTTTAGAAATATGCCACTAGTTTTGTTACTTAACACTGCTGCTGTTACTTCCACTACTAATACTAGCACATTACTCAAGCATGTTTTTAACTAAATCTTGCTGCTGATTTATCTGTTTTATGTTGGTAATTATATAAATATATATCCACACTATGTATTGTACATAATATACATTATATATCTATTTGTGTGTATGCATTTATACCTATTTAATTACACTCTGTTTAATGTCATTGTACAGTAGTAGAAACATTAGAAGGAGAATAATCTATGAGAATAATCTTAGGAGATGTGAGAGAAACATTTGCTTATTTTGGCTTTATTTCTTCATTATTCATTAACTCAAGTGACAGACTTTATGTGACCCTGAAGATAAGAAAATTCATAAGGAATGGTTGTTAATCTTGAGAAGCTTACACTGGATTTCTTTGATTTAATAATTATTGTTGGTGCTTTGGAATATAGATAAGTCACATTCTGAAAGAATTGATGGGAGTGGCTGATTTTCCATTGAGACCAAATATTTTTCTAGTGATAAATGGAGTATATAGTTTAACTTAGATAAAATAAATGAAATTTAAACATTTCCTTGAAACCAAACATTGCTGTAATAATATTAAGCATTACGTTTATTTTCAACAGTTGAAGTGATAGTGTATTCAGATCTACATAGTTCTTGTAAAATTTTATAATATGCCATTTATAAAAATTTAAATCATCTTTTGCTATACTCTTTTCTCACTCTTTATTCCAACATAAATAATGTCTGATGACACATTTTTAAAAATAAAATAAAAGAATAATCATAGAAATTGTCAGTGAAAAATAATTTCTGTGCTTTGACAAAGATGGTGCCGAAGTTACAATCTTTTTTTACAATCATTTTTTTAAGTAGCATGACCAAAACTGATATTAGTTTTTTGTTGTAATTATTACTGATTTGAAAAAAAAAAAATTCCTGTGACATCAGTCTCTTGTATTTATAAAAATAAAATATCATCTTAATTATGTTTGGAATGTTTGACTAGTTGTTTCTCATACAAGCGAGGTATTGTGCCACCGTGCATGTGTGTTCATAAACATAAGAAGATAACGTGGGTTTTCCACGTGTATATGGATAGATGTGCGTAGATATACACAAAGTTTGATGAGTAGAGAGTATATTTAAAGAGAGAAATGTAGAGTCATAGCTAAAATCAGTTTCCCCAGAGCAGAGGCCATTAAAACAATGAATTAGTAATAAAACTTAAATTGTAATTTTGGTAAATTTCTAGAATCTGTGTTGGAATAACTTAAAACAGAAACTTCTGCTGGTGGCAGTCTTAGGGATAGGCACATATTTCTGAGTTCTACATCAAAGAAGCATTATGTTAGCATGGCAATGAGGCAAAAATATTCCTTTTTGTTTCTGGGAAAAGGAGAGAATATGACAAGAGCATTCCTCATAACAAAGATCCACTCTCCAGGATGTTAAGACCATCTTCCAACCTGGAGGAGTTACTTCTCAGATTCCATCCATCTGTATCTTTCCAGTTGCTCCTAAAGAGTGAAAAAATAAGCTAAGAAAAACATATTGTAATGTTACATCTCAGATATGTACACTTATTTTAATTAATTTTTTTTTTTTGAGACAGAACCTCAATCTGTCACCTTGGTACAGGCCACCATATCTGGCAATTTTTTTTCCTATTTTTGTTGGAGACATGATCTCACTCTTGCTCAGGCTGGTCTTGAACCCCTGATGTCAACCAATCCTAAAGCCTTCCACTCCCAGATGCTTGCAAATTTTAAATATAACTAGCAGAAATAGTGCAGTGTTGTATAAATAATCAATCTTTTGTGAGAAAGTAAGATTTAATGTACAAGTTTACTTTAATATTAAAAATTAATTACTATTCTTCACATTACCTGGGTGCAGGAGAAAATAATATACATATCATAACAGCTAAATAAAATGCACTTGATAAAATATAAAACGCATGCATCATTTTATAACAACAATAGGAAACTTTCTCAATCTGGTATATTAAACATAAGCTATATAAATAAATGCCATTATTTAATATATTTCCCCGAGAGTGAAAAAAATAGTTGCCCATTACTACAACTTCTATTCAATATTTTTTGAGGATATTATCCAATGTTGTAAGGCAACATAAATAATGGCTGTGAAAATAAAAAAGAAGATGATTTTTTTATATATGTCATTCTAATGTCATAGAGAATTACTCCTCCATTTGCAAATCAACCATAGAAAATAGAAAGTGAAGTTAGACAGACATAAATATAAAATTGTCAATTATATTTCTTTATGTTGGCAATGAAAATGAGAATGGCATTTAAACAAACAACTCTAATTTGTTATGGTACAAAAAATTCCTAGATAGGAATAAAGCTAGTAACACATTAAAATTTTGTGATAATGCTACACTTACAAGTATCAAAAGCATTTCTTAAGGTGTAAGTTAGAAAGTGGAGAGCTTATTCCAAGTTTATGTATTGTTCTAGTGTACCAATGAAATGCCAATTCTTCCCAAGTTTCTCTAAAGCTTCACTGTATTGTCAGTCATAATTTCAACATTATTTTTCATTGTTTGGAAAAAGAAAATATGATTCTAACATGTAAGTAGAAACTCTAGTGATCTAAAACTATTAATGGCAATTTTGAGTCAGAACAAAGCTGAAGAACATCTATTACTACTACTAAGACTTACTATAATTATGCACTAACCATGATCAACACCCATAGCTCAGTGAGGAGGGCGCCAGCCACATACACTGAGGCTGGCTGTTTCCAGCCCCGTCCAGGCCTGGTAAACAACAATGACAATTGCAACCAAAAAATAACCGAGCATTGTGGCAGTGCTTATAGTCCCAGCTACTTGGGAGATTGAAGCAAGAGAATCACTTAAGCCCAAGAGTTTGAGGTTGCTGTGAGCTGTGATGCCACAGCACTTTACCAGGGGCAACATAGTGAGACTCTCAAAAAATAAAAATAAAAAATACACTAACTGAAATAATGTGATACTGGCTAATGACAGACAAATGGTTCAATGGGACAGAAACCAGAGTCCAGTTGGAGACACAGACATTAATCTTTAACTGATATGGTATTTTTACAAAGTCTCTACTACAAATTCTTTGGGGGAAAGAATGATTTTACAATTAACTTGATAGCCGCAGAAGAAAAATGTAATCTTAATTATTTCCTCTTTCCAAAGAAGCACAAATTGATGTTAGAAGCAACATAGGCCTAAATGTTATCTATAAAGTCATTAACCTGCTAGGAGAGACACAAGAAAGTCAAGTGGTCATTAACATGGTCTATGCATAGATTTTTTTAAACAGTATACAATATCAATAACAAAAAATTGATAATAGTATATTATTAAAATTAAGAACTTCTAGTATTCCAAAAGACCTGATGATTAAGGGTAGTGATACAAAAACATGCAGAATGAGAGATTATGTATGTGCATGTATATACATACAGACACACATATATACACATATTTCTTCACCTACTTTCACAGAGACATTCTGAATAAATACAAAAAAGAAATTGAATTGAATGTATGCTTCACAGAAAGTTAACACATAGTTTTAAAAAAACTTGTGGAAATGTTTCATTATCATTCTTAACACATTCTTAACTGTTAATATTTTAACAGTTATTACTATTTTCATAAGCTTTAAAGCAGAAATTCTATTTTTATATAATATATGCCCATCAGAAATACACCAAAACAGTTGTTAAAGAAAATAGTCACAGAAATTTTATGCATCAAAACCCCAAACTGGGAATGACTCGAATGTCAAACAACCATTGAATGGGCTAATCATCGTAACTTTCCATGTTAGAATTCTGTACAGAAATGGGAAGAATAATTACAAACTTACACAGGTAGAGGGGAATGGGTGGGGAGGGGAAGGTTTGATAGAGGGAAAGTTAATGGTGGGACCACTCCTGTGAATCATATTGCAAGGGTACAAGTCAAATCTATCAAGAATAGAACATAAATGTCTTAACCCAATAATTAAATACATGAGGTGAAAGCTATGTTTATTAGTTTAATGTAAGCAATCCAAACTATATAAAAAATCAACACATTGTACCCCACAAATGCATAAACATGTTCATGATCTATGTGTATTTGGCTTAATAAAAGGAAAATGAAAAGAAACTTATATATATAGAACATGAATGAATGTCACTCATTTAATGTTGGAAATTAGTTAAACAAAAAGTTCATGTTGTAAGATTCCATTTACATTAAGCCAAGAATAGGCAAAGCTAGTTAATGGGGTTGCAAGTCAAAACATTGTTTAAACTGAGTATGATGGACTGAAGCACAGCATGAAGGAGTCATCTTGGTTAGTATTACACAACCTTTTCACGAATCCAGATCTTGAGGTGAACATTAAAGATGTGTGGACTTTACAGATGAGATGCCCCCAAAAGTAATCAGAATAATTGTTCAATGTTGCTTACACTAAATCCACAATGAACATCATAGCAATAGTTTTAACAATGGACAATATCTTCATTCTTCAATTTACAAAGTAATACATACATAACTGCATTTCACAAAACATATTAGTATATCACTGTGAATCATATTAACCCTTGAGTAGTTTATTTTTTTCACTACTGTAATATTATATGAAAACTAAACAACACTTTAAGCAGTAAAAATTATCATAGCAAAGTATAAAATTTCAGGTTTATAAGAACTCTATAAAGGTACAAGATGCCATTATCCATTATATCAATTAATAGTACTTAATTAAAATGCTCAATATCACTAATCATCAAGGAAATACAAATCAAAACCCAGAATGAGATATCACCTAATCCCAGTGAAAATGATTTTATCAAAAAGTCCAAAAACAATAGATGCTGGGATGTATATAAAAAAATGAACACTTACACATTGTTGGTGGGATTGCAAACTAGTACAATCTCAATGGAAAATAGTATGGAGATTCCTCAAAAAACTAAAAGTAGATCTACTATTTGATCCAACAATCCCACTACTGGTTTTCCCACCTGAAAAGAAGACAATTTCCATTTCACTGTTTATTGCACAATTACTAAGGTGTGGAATCAACCCAAGTGCCCATCAATTCTTGAGTATATTCACAAAATGGGATGTGTATGTATACTGTGGAATACTACTCAGCCATGAAGAAAGATGACTTAATCCTCCTTGCAACAGTTTGGATGAAACTGAAGAAGTATCTAAAGAATGGAAAAATAAACACTGCAAGTACTCACTGTTAAATTGGACTGAACTGATGAGCACGCGGTTGAATATAGAGAAGCAGAACACAATGTTAATGGAGCAGGCGTGAGGAGAAAGAGGCTGGGGAGTGAAATCACACCTAATGGGGACAATGTACAATATCTGGGTGATGGCCTCACTTATCAAACTAACTCAAGCAGTACAAAAGCAATCCATATTACTAAGACACTGTACCTCTGTAATATTCTGAAATTTTAAAAAAGTATCTAGTTCATACTTGAATACCTTGAATAATAAAAATTCATTATCTTCTATAGTATTATAATGCAAATTATTTAAGTAATGAAAATTATGAGATACACAAAGTCATTAACATACAACAGTGGAAGGAATTTCAACTTCCCAAAGAAGAGGGATACTGTGTCTAGCCTGGAATTTAATTTTAATATTTGAAGATTGTTAGAAAATAAAAATTTTGCAGAATTGGCAATTGAATTTTAGACACTTTTTTCCTAAATATGTAGTACATTACTTAATCTAACAATGATTAAAATGCTGTATTTACCATAGAGCTCAAAGAAGATTAATGCCCACATGTAACACAAATCTTTATACTTTCCACTGAGCATATGGACACATGGAAAGAGTAGCTCCATCCTGGAGTTACCATACTCAAGTTCCAAACTCCTTACATTAAGAATGTGATTAGTAATTTTGCTTCCAACCCGGAATGCTTCCAAAAATGGCATATTTTGAAGAAATTAGATAAAATTCGTCTTGGCTAACTTTATGAGCAGTGATATTTTCTTCTGCTGTTAATTCTGTAAGATTTGGAGCAAATCACAATGTTTTTGGAAAACTCTTAATTGGAATTAGTTCTTAACCATATCAGATAATTCATGAATTTTTTGTCTTTCTTTCTTTCTTTCTTTTTTTTTTTTTTTTGCAGTTTTTGGCCAGGTCCGGTTTGAACCCATCACCTCCAGTATATGGGGCCGGCATCCCACTCCTTTGAGCCACAGGAGCCACCCAAAACTCATGAATTTTAATGGAAATATAGATAAAAATTACTCACATTGTGGTCAAGAATGAAGATTGTTCTTAGCTGTTCTAATATTTGATGGAGAGAAAGAGGTAGCCCCCATTTTATATAAGCATTTACAAACAAGGGACACAGGAGCCCAAGGCAAAACACCAAATTTGCCTTTGTCCTGGGCTGTTATTCTTGGCTGTCTTCCCATAGCTGTCTCCTTAGACTTTTCCTTTGCGATTAAAACTCCATGTGAGTTTGCCATCCTTCAATTTGCTTTCAGCAGCAGTGTATCTCTCCTAAGAAATATAGAGTGTCTCTTAACAGGCCTTAGCCAAAAAGAGTGGCCTAGTTCACTTGGTGAATTCCTGTTGAAATCAGGGGCATCAGACATAACAGCAATTCAATCATACAGAGAAGTTCTCTGAATGTATTCTGTGATGAACTTGAGGGTTTTTGGGTTTTGTTTTTTGAGGAGATAAAAGCCAGAGAAAGTTTTTTTTCTGCTTCCTAATCACGGCCTTTGGGTGTGACACCTCAATCTGGGACTCCCATGTTGGAGCTACTAGAAGGGAATCCACACCATGAGGAACACAATATAGAAAACAACATTCTTAGCCCCTGGATTAGCCATATTGAAATTGTTTTCCTATCAGACGTGTTTTGTTTCTGTTACTTGCACCTGCAAACATCTTAACTTTTATTTTTCACATTTCTGTATCATAACAGTCTATAAAACTAAGCCTTAGAAATTACAGAGTAGATTCTAAACATTTTAAAGTAGAGTATAAATACCATTGAAATGACATTAACATTTTAACTTGGAAGAGAGACAGAGGGATCAATTCAGAAAACAATTGTGTCTGAGCTCTCTGTGAGGAAGGAATTTTAATCTTTGTCTGAGAAAAATTAAATTCAAAACAGTGGTGTAGCCATTAGGGTCAATCTATGAGCATCCTGTATTGTATTGTACAGAAACATTCTCCCATTCCTAAATGTTCAAACAATACGTGAATAAACTTTAATTAGTTATTGAAAGCTATCAAAGTGTGAAATGTAAAAATTTCACTCCTTATAAAACTATGGTCTACTATGGAATATTTAAGGATGTAACCTAAGAAGAAGGATAAGTTCAGGACTCACCCTGAATAGGACAGACACTTTGATGACAGAAAACAACACTGACAGTGAACTATTCCTTGGTAATGCTGTCCTTCCTAGGACAGTGTGAAGGCTCATAGCAAAGAAAGAGAAAATGCAAAAAGAGAAGAAAAATGATATTCAAAGACGTTTTACAGAGTATTTACAAAGGATCTGTAACTATATATGATTCCATGTTGCCGTGAGTAAGTGAGCAGATGTATTTACAAGGCCTCACTGGAGGTCCAGGTACTGGACCTGACTGTCCACATGGCATCAGCACTTGAGCCTCTTAAAGCCCTTTCCATTAGGCATATGCACTTTTTCTGTTAACCAGAGTCCTCAATATTCTTTATTCCTTTTCAGAATCATAAAATCTGATGGGTTGCTATTTATTTTCATATCCCATCCAGCTTAACTCAGTCATTTGACCACCTAACGCCTGTAGGCAACTCTTGGTAATGGCCTCTTTAGCTCAACACCATTAGTAAACTCAGTGCAGCCATTTCAGTTTTTAGACACTTTTTGGATTTTTTTGACTTTGAGAATTACTTTTCCTTCTTTCTGATCATGACCCCTGGAAAAAATTCTGGTCCCATTATCAGCCTTTTTTTGAATGGTATGCAGTGCACAAACCAGTAATTTGTATGACATCAACTTGTTTGCTTTTCAAAAAGCAAAGTAATATACTTTAAGCACTATTTTTTAAAGCAGACTAAGCCACATAGGGGTCTGTGTTTCTGGAAGTGGATATTAAATCTTTTAAGAATTACTAGATAAGAAGAGAAGCAGGGGGAATTATTTGTTACAGGTAGTATTAACATCAAAGACTTAATTATGTGGCTTTTCCAGCTTTATCATTTTTATTTTCCTTTCTTATCGATAAATTTTGTTGCTGTTATGATTTGTAGGACACTTGATTTCCTTTATAATCTATTTTATTGGCAGAAGTTTTGGCGATAAAATCTGCCTATGTTTACATGTTTTTAACAGACTGAGAATTGTTATTCTATCTTGCTGAATTGATCCCTTTATCATTATGATGATCTGCTTTCTCTCTTTTTACAATTTTTGCCTTGAACTTCATTTTACCTGATAGATATATGGCTACTTTTCTCTTTTTTGGTTTCCGATTAAATGTAATATCTTTCTTATTCCTTTATTTTCACTCTATGTGTGTTTTATAGGGGAAATGAGTGTCTCATAGACAACATACCATTGGGAAAGTTCACATTTACTTCCAATTATGTTATACAAGTCAGAGGTTTGAAGGCATTTTGTAATTGAATATGTGTTACTGATATCATTATACTAATGAAATTATGTATTCAATGTAACATTTACTGAGTTTTTTTACAGTTCTTAAATTATGGAAGGAAAGTAATATATATAGCAGCAGAAATGATGATGCCCCAACATAATATAATACAATACAATAATATGGGATATTTACTTTTAAGCTGGTCTGTAATGATAAATAATTATACATGAAATTGGTTTTCATTAACACTAATAGCTAAAGTAATTTCACAACTGTATTCAATCTGGTGTTATATTTTTATTATGAAGTCTGCATTAAATATATTACATTATAAGCGAACTTCAGAGTAAATACAGAAATAAATAATTTAATTATCTACTTTCCAAGTAGAAAATCATTGCATATAGTTTACATTCTGGAAAAAATATTTCACTGTTCTTTTAGTGCTTTACTGAAATAATTTAATTTTCCATAATTTTCCAAATTCCTATAAACACATTTAATCCACATTTTCTTGTCCCTCCCTTTCCCCTTCTCCTTCTATTTCCTGTTTCTCTTCCTCTTCCTCCTCCTTTTTCTCTTCTTTCTTCTTCTTCCTCTCCTCTTGTTTTCCTTCTCCTTTTCCCCGTCTCCTCCCCCTTTGCTTTTCTACCTCTTCTCCTTTCTCCTATGTTGCAAAAATTTGCGTGATTCTCAAGAGCCTACCACTTCAAAGAAAAGCTTCTTCTCAGAGAAGATTCACTTGGTTACTGTGGGAAGAGAAATCATTGAACAAAATCTGACAAATAGACAGTTACCAAATATACCAAGGGATAGTCAGAAAGAATGGACTTAATTATAAAAGGAATTGGTGTTAAGTGATTGTATAACATAAAATTGGTATTAATGATACAGTCTTAGAATTTTCTTTAAATCTTCTTTCTTCAGATAGAAGCATATGTTTACATTATGTCTAAAATAACAGAATTTTATAATAACTTCCATTTATTATTTATGTTACATGCATTCTTAAAAAATGTTGTATTCATATTTTTTTGAGACAGAGCCTCAAGCTGTCACCCTGGGTAGAGTACTGTGGCATCATACCTCACAGCAACCTCCAACTCCCAGGCTCAAACGATTTTCCTGCCTCTGTCTCCTTAGTAACTGGGATCACAGGCACCTAGCTATTTTTTGGTTGCAGCCATCATTGTTGTTTGGTGGCCCGGGCTAGATTCGAACTTGCCAGCTCAGGGGCATGTGGCTGGCGCCTTAGCCACTTGAGTCACAGGTGCCAAGCCTTAAAAATGTTGTATCCATATTATGGAAGAATTTCATAGCTGTTCTTTTGCATGCATATAATGTCAACCATCTTGTAGAGATAAAAGTAATAGAGAGAGAAGTGCAAAGGGGGTTCAAGATGATATTTTCATGAGTCATCAGGAAGCATTTATTTGTTTATATGCAAGTAGTTTAGGAAAAGATAATTGAAAATAAGCAGTTACAACATGTTTTAGTAAGATCAAGACCATAACCTAAATGGTAGTCTATAGGAAAGTAGTCTGGTAACGTGTAATTCCACTGATTGGTCTACCAAAATATGCCTTAATATGTGGCCTCATGAATTTTTTGGAGACTGAAATGTTTCATTCTTGTTGTTTTTCTTTTTTTGTTAAGCAATAAAGGGAGAAAGAAACTCAGGTGTGTTTATACTAGAAGCACGTTTGTCTTTAGTAAACGAAAGCTACCTGAGTGATGGAAGCTCGTGAGTAAGAAAGAAATATACAAAGGGAACAGGCATGACAGTAGAGGGCACCTGTCCACCTCTGGGTACAAATCAGAGAAGGACAAATAGCAATGCAGCAGAAAAATTACATTTCAGTCATGGCAGTTTATAGTTGACCTAATGACAAGGTCGAGTATTATGCACTGAGTGTAAAATTAATGTCAAGTCGAAATGGGCTTTTCATGTGGATGGCACTTGCTAATGCAAAGCATTTTAAAAAGAAGCCATCAGCAACACTTGGGAAAAGATAATTCTGAAAGGATAAGTAATTCATGTCATTTATTTTAAGAGGAAAAATAAACCCTTGAGAGCAAAGCTTTCATTTCCACATTTAATTTTGAAGAATAAGAGTCAGTTGCAGACAAAAGTCAGATAGATATCAATAATTATTTCTGTTCACCTGGAACCAGGATAGTAATTTAATTTATATTAAGGCAAAATTGAACATTTTTCATTTTTCTGATAAAAGACCTTTCGTGTGATGTCCAACCTAAACCAAAATAGCATTTACTGTCTTAGAAAGAAAATGGTAAACGATGGTGACATATCGATAATACTTGATGTATTATAGGACAGGCACGTCTCCAGCTAGGACAGCAATTTCAGTCCCATGAAGGCTACTGGCTGGCATGTGACTTTTTTAATTGATTTGATTTGAGTGGAAGTAATAGGTGACACTTTTGTGAACGCACTTAAGGAAAGGGTCACGCTTTCTCTCCCTTCTCTTTGTCAACTGCTATGGAATGCAGGGGACTCAGAAGCACTAAGAAACAGGAAGAGTTTGATCCCTGAAATCACTACACTTAAATTTAATCACTGCCCTCAAGTCATCCTCATTTGAAAAAAATGAGAACAATTGTATCATTTCAATAGGATTAAGCCACTGAACTTTGGGACTTTTATTTTTCAAGTTTAATACAGGCAGAGGGGTGTGTGTGTGTGTGTGTGTGTGTGCGTGTACATGTTTTTTGAAAAATAGTGCATACTCAAGTAGCTAATGTTCAAGAAGCTTTAAATTTCTGAAATATAATAGAGATTCCAAAGTGATTGGTAAAGGAATGGATATCTTACAAACATCCTGTAGGTAGTGTTCCCATATAGGAGTTAATTCACATGAATATAGCTAAAGATGAGAGCAGTATCTTACAAAGTCAGTCCCCCTGGCATTTCTATTTTCTAGATTTTTTTTACAAGTATTCCTTTCCAATTTTCCCTTCAATTTGTACTTGAATATTCTGAGACACACGACATATTTACTTTTTCCAGTGAAATTTGAGGTATAAAATATACCAAACTTGTGATGTGCCTGGTTTTGTACATCTGTGTTAAGGCATGGAATAAATGGTGAAAATCCCAAGAATGAGCAGTCTGTGTTTTGAAAATGGACAAATCAGCATGCATTTCAGTGTCAGGGATGACAAACTCAGATACCAATTCAAAGAAACCATCAAGTCAAGTTCCGTATTATCATGTTCTGTAGCCTGCACTGAGAGCTGGAACAAAGGGTCGAAACACGCAGAGCAACATCTTCATCAAGAGAGAAGTTTTGTTTCTTCAAGATCAGGCCCAAAGGAGAGCAAGATCAGATTACAAAGCAGGAGTCCTCAACATCAGTAAAACAGAGTAAGAATGCAGCAAACACACACACTGACAATGTTTAAATGCACAGGAATAGCAACAGATGCTCTATTAACTGAGCCCCAAACCATATTTCTGGTGGTTTTCTTATTCATCTATCTTTTTCTTTATTTATATTTGATTGCTGGTTACCATGCATGTTTTTTTTCTGGTCAACAATTATCTTTTAAAGTCCTGCTTATTGTGAATGCCCACCCATGGTAATGACATTATGCAACCCAGAGTGTGCACAAAACCCATGAGCATTTATCAAAAATAGTCAGTTCGTTGGCTTTGTCATCAACCTATTATTGACAAAGTACATTAACATATTTTTTGCCAGTTTTACAAAGACAAATCCTAAATTCAAGCTGTTCCCTCTAAATTATTGCATCCTTAGATAAAATGTTGTGTTTTTTTTTTTTTAATCCTTTAGAGAAATGTATTGAGGCAACTATCAGATGTAATAGTAGGTAACAGTCATGCTTAGGGCCTTTTTATTAATATCTTCTAGGAACAGTGATTGAATTCCATATGTAACACATAGTCTATGTGATTTATAGAAGATGTCTGCTAACTTGCTTAATATCATTATAGAAATATTATTGTATTTTTAGCTACTGTGTAGTGAGGTCACATTTATTTATAAAATTATTGTTTTCAGATATTCTTTAAAGTTCTATTTCTATATGCAGACAAATGTGATAAAGTCTCAGTCTTTCAAAGGTCTGATGTAGAAATGGAGTCGGGAAGTTGATTTTCTTCAAATAAAAATAATAAAATAATTTATAATATGCTGTCAAAGTCTCCAAAGGAAGATGTGAATTGAAGTGACAATACCGGTTATAAATGAGGAGGAGGGATGGGGTTGTTGTGTGGAGTATATAAGAATAACCTGGAAAGTCCTTTTGTCTATTTTCCCCAAAATTAACATAACTTAATCATATTTTTTTCCTTCTGGGGATCTTTAATTAACTTTGTCAGGTTAAAAAGAGAAGTATAGTTTAGGGCGGTGCCTGTGGCTCAAAGGAGTAGGGTGTTGGCCCCATATGCTGGAGGTGGCGGGTTCAAACCTAGCCCAGGCCAAAAACTGAAAAAAAATAAAAATAAAAAGACAGAGAAGTACAGCTTACTAACCTCCCCAGGGATAGTCATTGCTCTTTGGCCTTCTCTAAGAGAACCTTGTATTTTGAAATTCAAAGAACTTTAATTTGCATGGATGATGCATCGGAATTGTGACATGTAGTAACAGGAAACTGGGCTATAGCCTTGATGGGCTAAATGGGAGAATACGGGCAGCATGGGAAAGAGTTACTGGTGTTTTGCATATTTGATAATTAGGTAAGAAAATGCATTTACATAATTTGGATGAATTGCTTCTTTCTCTAAATTTTTAGTTTGTCTACCTCATTGCTTTTATAATTGAAGAGATTTTATCACCAAATCTCTCTAGCTTAGCAAATGAGGAGAAATAATTTTTTAAAAGTTACTTGGGATAAATGTTTATGAGGTGATTAAAGCCTATATTTTTTTCAGAAATGGGAATATGGCAGACTGTTTTATGTACTACGATAACTTTCAGTCTCAGTAGACTTTTGTGGCATGTCTGAATGCCTTGAGGAGTCTACAGGTGTGAGAGAGAGAAGAAAAGAAAAAAGACATATAAATGAGGGGTCCGAATAGTCAGCAGCGGACGGGGTACCGTGCTGAAGAAGGATTTGAATTTTCAGAAGTTTGAAGAAGGATTCACCTTTGATA
Source organism: Galago senegalensis (assembly GCA_963575145.1). Lineage (NCBI taxonomy): Eukaryota > Metazoa > Chordata > Mammalia > Primates > Galagidae > Galago > Galago senegalensis. Next base: position 20,584 of record CAUYTI010147015.1, read on the forward strand.
AGTACTGTCATGCATCACTTAACAATGAAGAGATATTCCAAAATGTGCACGTTTGGGTGGTTTTGTCCTTGTACAGACATCAAAGAGTGCGTTTACCCAAAAGGTACTGTACTATGTGGTACAATCCATGGCTCCTGGGTTCCAAACTTGTATGGAATGTTACTATACTGAATACTTCAGGCAATTTTAAAGCAGTGGTTAGTATTTCTGCATCTAAACATATAGAAAAATATACCAAACATACTGTCCAAAAGATTAAAAAATTGTTTACTTATCTAGATTGTTTGCCATGAGTGAGCTTGTAGGACAGGAAGTTACTTTGGATGAGTTAGTTAAGTTGTGAGTGGACGTGAACCTGGGACATCACTGTACACTATTGTAGAATTTTTGAATACTATACAGCTAGATACATATATATTTTTGAGACAGAGTCTCATTCTGTTGCCACTCCAGTAGAATGCTCTGGTGTCATAGCTCACAGCGACGACCTCTAACTCTTAGGCTCAAGCCATTCTCTTGCTTCACCCTCCCAAGTAGCTGGGACTACAGGTGCAGATGTAGTCTAGCTATTTTTTAGAGATGGGGGTCTCACTCTAGCTCAGGCTAGTCTCTAACTCTTGAGATCAGTTGATCTGCCCATCTTGGCCTCCCAAAGAGAATAAAATATATTTCTATTAAATAAATAAATTAACTTGATCTTCCTGTAACTCTTTTACTTTATAAACTTTTTATTTTTTTAATTTTAAATTATTTTGTTAAAAATTAGGACACAAATGCACAATAGCCTATGCCTCCAACTGTAGGATTACGATGACCCATCCCTGTCTTCCCTTTCCACATCCTGCAGTGTTGGAGGAGTTTCAAGGGCACCAGCACATGTGGAGTTGTCCTCTCCAGTGGTAACGATGCCTTCTTCTGGAATATTCCTGAAGAAATGGCCGGGGGCTCATTTACATCTAACAGTTTTTTATAAAGTGGAAAGAGTATACCCTAAATTAATAAAGTATGGAATGATAACTACATGAACAATAGGCTCCTTATTATCATTATCAAGCGTATGTACTGTGCACAGGTGTGTGTGCCAGGCTTTAATATGACTTGCAGGTAAGTGGGTTTGTTTACACCACCATCACCACACATGCGGGAGTAATGTATTAAGCAATATGATAGTTGTGATGTCACCAGGTGATAGGAATTTTTTAGTCCATTATTATCTTTTGGGATCATTATCATATACTCATTTCATCACTGACCATGTGTCATTATGGGTATATTTGGAAGCAGTTAGAATTAGAGGTTTAGAGTCTAGAAGTTGAGAAAGTTTCTTCCTACATATATTATTTCATACCTTGGGATACTAGGGTTAAGGACAGTAAAATGTGGATTTAACAACAATAGAGAAGGTATACCACGTTATTTTTGGAAAGTAGGGAATGACAAGGTATATGACAAAAACCTCTCTTTTCTGATGGTCACCTAGTTGAAGTTGATCATTTATATTTTATTTAGTGTGCTGTTCACACAGTGAAAAGCTCCAGAAGCCAGAAAAGATGGATGATTGGAAATAATCAGAGTTGTGGGTCTCCTAAATGGGCACTTGATGAGGGAGAGGCAGAAGGCAGCTAACGGTGCCCCCAAGACAGTTACTGCAGTGATACAAGCTAATGGAGTTTATGTGATTCTATTTTATAGTCTTTAATAGAATTCATGAGAATGTTATGTAGATGTCAAAGTTGTTGGACTATAAAATGCATAAATGAAGTCAAAAGACCAAGGCATTCAATATACTGCATTTGTCACCAAAAAGTTAGTAACCGCTAAGAATCAAAATATGGATTTTGAAAATTATATTAAGACCCTTAATTGTCTGCATACAAAAATACACTGCATTATTAGTGTGTTATCTTCAGTGCACAAACACCAAAACTGTTGTTAAAATATAAACAATAAGAAAACCTCAAAAGGTTTCTATAATCTATGAATTTCAAATGAAGTAACTAGAACTAAGCAAATTATTTACTTTTTCAAAAATCATTCTCTGCAGTGGTAACAAATGCACGTTTTATGCAATCATGCTCGCTGAGATTTTTGAGAAACATTTTATGTTTTGCCTACGTTTTACCGTAGTGTAAGCAATGTTGTAAGGAATATGAATCAATGAGGCATGATTGGTTTATTAAGTGATAGCTCCAAAAACTCAATGCCTTAAAACTATAAAAGTTGTCTGTTTGTTTTTGTTTCTGATTTCTTATCCAAGTTTCATATAATATTTAACAAGCATCACTTAGAATCTCTGATCTCTGTCATTGTTCTGTTCACAAAGTAGCCACTGTTAGAAATGTCCTAAAGAGAACAGAAATACAATGTCACCAAGTGTTCTCTGAAGTGTAAGTGGATGTCAATCATCTGGAAATGAGATAAATCCTTTCCATTTGCACTTCACTGGAGAGACTGACCAATGGAAGCAGAACTTCAAAAGGACAGGAACATGCAAACATACAAAGTGACTAAAAAAAGACTTAGCATATTTGTGAAGAAATCTAATGAGTATTAAAGTCCCTGTAAAATAAAAGACATTGAAACCTCTTATTGTGTAAATGTCAAAGCTCTGAAGTAAATATTAATTTTTCTGTGAGACTTACAGGTTAGAAAATTAATTTACTTTTCACTTTCTCACATCACCCAAACATCAGTGTTGAATTGGAATTTAAACTGGTATTTAGCAAATGGTTGAGAAAATAATAATTTTATTTTTTCCTAGTTAAAAATGAAGAAAGATTCTTTGTAGAGTTCACTGAAGGCAAATGGTGCTATAAATTTGATTCTAGCTCTTTTGAAAATAAATCTCACATTGATGTGCTTCTGTAATTAGCTCCAATCAGCATGCTATAAATATGTAAAGGTTTCATCCATCTATCATCGCATCCCTAGTTTAAAGCACTTCGGTTGAAATGGCAAACACAAATTGTGAATAGGTAAAACCTCAGAGTGAATTTTTCTAAGGCTGAAATAAAAGCGACAAACTCTTCCCTTGTTCTTGAGTTTTCAAGTCTAATTTTTCCTTCTATCGAACATAGTAATAATACATTTTGTCTAAAATCAGGGAAGACTAAAAGAGATGATATAAACTTAGAATTGAGAAGATACAAATTTCTGTTATCACGGAAGCCTGGGTGATTGGAATAAATTCTCGTTATTAATCAAAAAATTTACAAAATGATAGTTTAGCAGAATAGGAAAAGAAAGATTTCTTACCATATATTGAGCTTAAGGAGTTGTAGGTTTTCCAGTAATACTTTATCTTTTTCTTATGGTACATCTCTCCTGTTTAAGTTAGTGGTTTTTCTTGCCTTGGCAGCTATGAGATCTTTAAGAAGTCTTAGGTAAATCCTATGGTAACAATAACAGTACATCTCTGCAGGGATCCTCTTAGGGTTTACCAGAAGATGGGATAGGGCATATAGCATAGTAAATAATTTGCATTTCCAAATTACCTAGGGAGGTTGGTGTCTGAAAATATGCAGTTGAAAATCCCTCCCCCTGCATCGATGAGAAACTGATAGACCCTCCTTTAACTCAGTTATTTTGGTTGGAAGTAAATGAACACTGTTCTGACACCAGTTTTCTTTATATGTAAAATACAAAGTCAGGAATAGAAATTTCAGGGGGTTCATATTCCCAGAAGTATTCAATCCCACGTTAAAAGATTCACTAGTACTTTCAAATCTATGTCACCCAGCATGACTACATAAATAACCCCCAAAAACAACAATGATGCAACAACAAAAAATGGCACATAATTATTTTAGTATGTTTGGGGTAGGCAAGGTGAGCTACAATCTGAAAGTTTTGCAATTTGTGAGTTTTAGTTCAGACAATAGATTTTAATCTTGAAATTAGGTTAAATTTAGTGGACATTTCTGTGGAATCACATCACCTTTATAGATACTCCAAGTATTCAAATATGTTATTAAGAATGTTTTAATATTTTAACATATATTTAAGCATTTCTGAAAACGTCAACTACACACTAATTAACATACATTCACTGGGCACCTCTTATAAGTAGGCGTCTGTCACACATAGAAAAGGTGAGAAAAACTTAATATACTCTAACATTTGTTAGCTTACAGTGGCAGAATACTAATAGTTACCCAAGTAAACCCAAAACTACAAAGTTAAGATAGCTATAAGTACAGTAAACTACAGAGTATAATGTTACTCAAAAAACATTAAAGTGCATCTCACTAATTTGAAAACTAAGGGAAATTTCTTTTTTTTCATGAGCAGCATATTTTATTTATTTTTTATTCATTTTTTTAAATTAAATCATAGTTGTGCACATTAATACTATCGTGGGGTACAGTGTGTTATTTCCATATACAATTTGAAACATTCTCATTCAACAGAGCCTTCATGTTTCTAAATGAGGAATATAAATGTCTTAACACAATAACTAAGAAAATGACATGAAGGCTAGGTTAACCAATTTGATGAAAATATTTCAAATTGTATATAAAATAGCACACTGTACCCCATGACAGTATCAATGTACACAGCTATGATCTAATAAAAAAAATAAAAATAAAGATATACTTATTGAAATACAAATAAAAGGAAAACTGAGGGAAAATTTCCTACAAAGATCACTTTTAAGCTTTAATGTAAATTGTTAAATGTTAAATAGAGAAATTTCAACCTTTAGGAAGGCAGCTGAGCTCAACAGAGAACATTTCTAGAGAGAGATCAACATTCATAAAAGTCAATAATGCAAGAAAGAGCTTTGAATGTTTGAGGAACCCAGACCAATATAATGAGGCTGGGGCATTAAAAAACTGGGAAAGAAGTGTTTGGAAAAATGAAGAAGTTTTACAAAGAATAGAAAATACTGGATTTTGTAGGCCAAGTTAATGGCAGGTGTTTTGGTCCTACAAATCATACACAAAATACATTTTACAAATTTAATGACACTTTTAGATTTGTGCTTTTAAAAGACAATTTTATTTACAGCTTCAAATTTATGGGGTAGAAAATGCTAAATGACATAAAATAGGCACTAATCACCATTACACTATTTAGAATTTTTAATATAATAAGTCATCTAAAAGTAATATCTACGGCTTGGCACCTATGGCTCAAGCAGCTAAGACGCCAGCCACATACACCTAAGGTGGCGGGTTCGAATCCCCAGCCTGGGCCCGGCAAACAACAATGATGGCTGCAACCAAAAAATGGCCAGGCTTTGTGGCGGGCGCCTGTAGTCCCAGCTACTTGGGAGGCTGAGGCAAGAGACTCGCTTGAGCCCAGGAGTTGAAGGTTGCTGTGAGCGTGATGCCATGGCACTCTACCCAGGGGGATAGCTTGAGGCTCTGTCTCAAAAAAAAAAAAAAATTAAAACAAATAAATAAAAGTAATATCTACATAGAATAATATAAGAAAAACTGTTTCTGTGGCATCGGTGTGGAAGTTTTATATCTGAATATTTGCATGTATTTAATTTCTGAAAAGGATCAGCATTGGAATCATTGCTATGTGATTCAAAAATAAATGACGAGGAAAACCAGATCAAGATAGGTTAAAAAGACTCTACAGTGATATTTTTGCTTAAAGAAACATCAGTTTGAACAACTTTACAAGCACAAAACTACCTTCAAAAGAGCTGTAAAACCAGGTGACGCATCACCGTATCTATTACAGTTGTGCCCTAATAACAGGAAAAGATGAGTTGAAGTGGGAAGAAAGCAAAGACATCATCCAAATCACCCCAGTCCTGAGCGGAGCCTCATACAAAGAGACTATTCTCACTGGGGGAAAAGAGGAAAGGAAGCACAGAACGTTGCCTTAGACCCCAATGCCAGGCCCACCACAGGAAAACTCAGATCCAGGTAGACATCCACAGTTCCAGACTCCAGGGATATTCGCCTCCAGACCCGTCCTGGCACCAGGGGGAAACTGCACCCCCCAGACTTAACACCTGTTAACACCTGTAAAGCAAACTGAGTTTTAGGTTAAAACAATGGCAGGACCACTTCAGAAGTCCCAAGGTCCAGCTAACCCTCAGGGGGAGCAGACCTCAATAGTCTCAGGCTTCTGAACTACCCCTTGCCAGACAAATCAGACTGGGTTTCAGGAGTGTCCCAAGGCCATATTGGCAGCAGTGGACTTATGTATAGGCATGTTTTAGTGCTGTGTTGAAAAATGGGGTCCCAGGATTCAGAACTGTATCAGACAATCTGCTCACAACCTCTAAACAGGCTGATTGCAAAAGGTCTTTCCCAGAAAAAAGAAGCCAGCAATGCCTGGAATAATTAACTACTTTGCAAATGTGATGACATCAGTGCATGAGCACAGAATCAGGAAAATACGAGCACTATGACATCACCGAAGGAACAGAACAAAGTCCCAATAACTGATCACAAGGAAAAGGAGATGCATAAACTTCCTGATGAAGAATTTAAAATGACTGTGTTAAGAAAGCTCAAGAAACTTCAAGAAATACAACTCAATAAGAAGAATAAGAAATTTAGCTGAGAATGAAATTTTTAAAATCTAACAAAATTGCAGAACTGAATGTAATAAAAACCAGAATACAGAACTTTAATGGGATGATTGATGAAGCTGAAGAAAGAATTTGCATGCTCAAAGACATGCCATTTGAAAATATACAGTCCAAAGAGAAAAAAGAATGAAAGTAAATGAAAAACGTATATGGGTTTATGGGATAACAGAGAGAAGATGGTTAAAATAGGAAACAAGAAAGAGAAAGTGGTAAAAAGCTTATTTAAAGAAATAAAAGCAGAAAAAGTGTATGAACTGGGTATAAGAAATAAGTATTCAAGGATAAGAAGGTCAAATTTCTCCAGATTCAATCCAAACAAGATGACAACAGGACAAATTATAATTAAGCTGTCAAAAATCAGAGACACAAAGAAGATCCTAAAGGCCACATAACATATAAGGGAGTTTCAATATGCCTAGTGACAGATTTCTTAGCAAAAAATCTTACAGGCCAGGAGAGAGTGGGATGATATATTCCTAGTACCTGAAGGTGGCAAAAACTGTTCAAGAAATCTGCCCTTCATAAGAGAAAGAGAGATGCTTTCCCGAGAAATAAAAGCTGAGGGAGTTTATCACCACCACCAGACCCATTTTATAAGAAATGATAAAGGGAGTTCTTCACACTGAAAGAAAAAGATGCTACTGAGTAACATAAAATCATCTGAAAGAATGAAACTCACTGGTAAAAGTAAGCACACAGTGAAAGTCAGAGCACTCTAAAACTGGTGCATAGATAGTGTGGTATAAATCATTTGTGTATTTAGAGTAAATGTTAACAACAAAATTATTGAAGATTATTAGCTACCATCATTTGCTAAGGAATATACGATACAAAAGGACAAAATTACAATATCAGAAGTGAAGTAAATGAGGAAGAATGGGGTAAAAATATAGAAGATTTGTGATCAAATTTGTTATTAGGCTTAAAATAACCTATTATAGCTATATATTTTTGTTGTTGGTAACAACATGGTAACTCATGGTAACTGCAAAGCAAAACACACACACACACACACACACAAAAGCAGACTCAAAACATATTAAAACACAAAAATAACTTGAACTCAAAGGAAAACAAGAGGAAAAGAAAGGAACAAAAGATCTATAAAACAACTAGAAAATAACACAATGTCAGTATTCGGTCTTTACTTAACCATAATTATCTTGGGTATAAATAAATCACATATTCCAATAAAAAGACATAGAATTAATGAATAGATTTAGAAAACATAACCGAACTATACAAGACTCACTTTACCTCTAAGGACAACGCATAGACTAACATTGAAGGGAGGGACAAATTATTATTATTCTTATGCGAAAGAAAATCAAAAGAGAGGAAAAATTAGGTACATCACATGAAAATGCATTAATAAAAAACTATCAAAGGAGACAAAGAAAGTCATGACATTATGATGAAAATGCCAGTTCAAAAATAGATGATTCAAAATTGCAAATTTGCAAAATCCCATAAAAAATAAATGACCAAATTGATGGAACACATCACACAGGAACATACACATATAAAGTTTTTTTAATTGTAAATAGTATCATTAGACATGTTTATATTCCCATTTAACTTTGCCTTTTGCAAAACTCAAAATACATGTTTCCTAATAAGATAAGTAATGTATATAATGGTATAGTATACAATATACTTATACTACCTTATAAATTTCATAATATTACATGATATTATAAAAATATTTTTTCCCTACATATGCTAAAATTAACATATTTTTGTATTAAATTAGTCAAATCTGTTTGAGGAAACAATTATAAAATTAAGCATTAAGTTGCAGTATATAAAAAAAAAAAGTTGCAGTATATCAATAGACCTTTATCCTATTAGTGAAATATTGTTAACAAAGGAATCAAAATATAAAAATAATCAACTTGTCTAATTTGACAATGGTCATGTTACTTAAATCAACATAGAAAACATGCAATTTTAAGTTATAAAGTAATAATAAAACATAATGCATGACAATCACATGCTACTTGACTCTTATTTTAAGGAAAATTTCACACTTGATAATTAAATAATGACTTTTAATACTCAAGTTTTCGCTGTTTGACTACCATAAACACAAAAACATTGAAGCTTCCAAGACCGTCCTCCAAGCCCTCTTTCACATGTTCTGAAAAGTCAAGACTGACCTCCACATGAAAGCGTAACTTTCCATTTTGATTTCTTATAAAACAATCTTTCTTTTAGTCACAGTCTTCAGCAATACATTTAGGTATGGCAGGTATTAATTAAGGTTAGGTGCCCTTTTGTTGACATTGTGAGTCTCAAAAATACTTTACCTCTCACTATATTAGAGACTGAGAAATTACTAAAACCCAGAATAGGAGTTAATTAAAGATTTAATTAACCTCAAAGGTAATGTCTGATTTGTTACAAAGTTCAATTTCACAACAGCCATGTCAGAAACAACTCAAATCAGCCAACTTAATAGAATGCTTAAACACAAGAACAAGCCATTATTGCTTTTCATATGTCTCTATAGAATAGGCATTTATAATTTTATATTAATAAATATGATTAGATATGCTATCTCATCATTTCTACCATCATCAATCTCAGATATTCAGATATCTATACGTTGTCCTTTAAAAATGTCTAAAACAGTTTACATTATTTCATTTCCTTTCTTTATTTTTATTTTGGATTAACATAAGGGTGGGTACAATTGGGTTACATTGTTTGTGTTTGTAAGGTAAAGCCTGCCTTGTAGTTGAGTCCTTCATTCAGCAGGAGGTGTGTCCTATACCACTACATTGTATCCAAGCTTACTATTCCTCCTTGATGGTGAAAGGGGAGGGATGGAGTTCAGGTACAGTTTGGCTGAGGTTACTGAACTCCCTTCTTATATGTGATTGTGTTAATTGTGTTTTTCTCCCTTGTGGACCTGTAATTACTCATTTACTAGTTTCAAATTAGTATTAAGTTCATGGGATGCTTTCCTTTTCATTCTTGAGCTATTTTATGAAGGAGAATATTCTTCAGCATTTATTTAAATAAATATTCCTTCTTTTAATAATAAAGCCCATAGAGTTGGTGTCTACAGAGTATTAACAGAGTATTGTGTTTCTATTGTGTTGATTAAATATGTATATTGGAACATTAGAGTTTACTTTTCATCATGAATATTATCATAAATATTAGGATAAACATAATTTTTCTACTACTCAACATATAATTGTCAAAACATGTTTTACAGGTGAACTTTAATTGCACTAAAACTAAAAATTAACTAGAACAAATACTGCAGAAAAACAATGTACTCAAAATTATTCTGGCTGTTTTTTATATATATAATATTCTTGTCATTTTTGACTTAGCAATTGTGTAATTCTCCAACTGAAGGCTCAGTCTGTTGATAATGATCCTCATATTCCTCTAGAACCAGCAGAAAAATTATTTTCTATTTATAAGCAATATTAATAAGAAAAATATGAAAATTATTACCTTATTACCCCAAGGACATGTTACATATTTGACTAGGGATATATACCTTAAAAAATAAAAAATGAAGGCATATCTCAGTTTATATGCGCAATTAAGGATATACCTTTACAAATATACTCTTTAAAATAAGTCTAAGAAATTGTAAAGATCCATAAATCTTGATTTTTGTCAGTAGTTTAAAATAAGGAGCCAACCTTCAATTAGCAATCAGGGAAATATATATAATGCATCTGTTGTGAGGTGGGAATTCTACTGGAGTTAGGAGTCACAGTTTCTCAGTTTACTTCTGCTACTTCTTAGTGGAGCGTATCTCTAATCTGGGGAGGTCCATAAGTTCTTATGTATAGGTGCAAATTCTCATTTAGAATAGAAGGTCTCTGCAGTACATCATGATAGGATCTTAATCCTATTAATAATGATGGGATTAATTAGAACATAATAATAGGATATTAATTAGAACATAATAATAGAATATTAATTCTATTATTTGAATAAGCCATATATTGTTACTCACAGATACATGGTTGCACTGTGTAGGTTTACTGAATGACCATCATACACAGCTAACTGCATTTGCATATACCTGCACTAGTCTATACATGTCACAATGAGTAGCGTTTTATAAAGACTTTTTATATTAACTTAACAGAACTTCAGAGTTTACCTGAAACTCAAAACACCCTATGAAATGCAAATGTAGATTTTGTTACTTCAGATTTAATTGATTTATGAATCCATGCTGTATTTAATTTTTCTAAATTTCTTATGACAAGGCCACTGCTAGTACTTAAAACTTAGTCCTCCTATTTACATATCAAAACAGCAATTAGATCATCACTGGTGCAGCATTTTAAATTTTTGGGTTTTTTTAAACATACATTACTTACATTATTGTTTCCCTAGGCTTGGGAGCTTACCAAAACCAAACAGGAGCATCCTACTGTGGCTTGAGGCTGACTGTGGATGTGTATCTAAGAATTATCTTGGGGCACACAAAAATACACAAACACTAATGAAAGCTATGACCACCCAAATTTATCCCTGTGTGATTTTCCTGGTATCCACCTCCATAGGTAGGCGTTCATAGCAAACCACACACCACAGTTGGATGCCCCTAAATCCCCTTGGATACCAATGAGAACCAAGGATGAGTCTAAAGCAAAGGTTAAGGAGTTAATAAGGAAGAAAAGGAAAATAGAGATAATAAAAAAGATGAGGGGGTGGCACCTGCGGCTCAGTGGGTAAGGCGCCGGCCCTAGATACTGAGGGTGGCGGGTTCAAACCTGGCCTCAGCCAAACTGCAATAACAACAAAAAATAGCCAGGCATTGTGGTCGGTGCCTGTAGTTCCAGCTACTCGGGAGACTGAGGCAAGAGGATCGCCTAAGCCCAAGAGCTGGAGGTTGCTGTGAGGTGTGATACCACAGCACTCTGTCAAGGGCAAGAACATGAGACTCTGTCTTTTAAATAAATAAATAAATAAAAAGTAAAAAAGATGACAAAGGAGAGAGAGGAAGGGAGAAAGAAGTAGAAACAGCAGGAGAAAAAAAAGGAAGGAAGAGGAAGAGGAGCAGGACTTAGGAGGGAGAGAAGAAGACAGAAAAGAGACGTGGGAAGTGAGCATAACATTGGTCAGTGATTTAATCAAATGCCATGTGCCCCACAGGTCCTTGGAAATGGAAAAAACTATCTTTGAGGAATTTATCATTATGATTATTTCTAAATACCACCAAAGTTTTATTCTTTCCAAGCTACTGGTTGGAAGCTACAATTTTCAACTTCCTTATTATCTATGACCACAGGCTAACACTTGAAAATTAACTCATACCAAGGAAATATTTTTGACATGCATCCATTCATTCAGTAAGATTTTCGTGGTACTGATTGTGTCCTATGCTCTCTGGGCTAGGATGGTACCGGACATGGGGAAATAGAGCATGGTTAAGTACTGTCTTCATAGATCAGTTCTTAAATCGTAAATTGCACACAAAAAAACCCCCAAGAATCTTAGAGAATTGTGAATGTATAAAACACAGCAATGAGAATCTGGTAAGTTAGAGTAAACTCTAAAAATTGGAAATTTTAACTGTGATCCCAGGCAGTTATAGCTTTGCTGTGTAAAACAAAAAACAAACAAACAAACAAACAAAAAAAAAAAACAGTGGTTTAGAGTCAAAGAATGATAGTGAATAATTAATTACAAAAATAATATGTAATACAGTATAGTTATAGGAGGACAATACCTGGGAAAAAGTGATGAAGGCTGTGATGACAACTAAGGGAAACTTTGAGACCAGAAAGATGTATATGTAGCCAGATTAAAAGTTTAGGAGACAGGAGAGATTACCAGAAAAAGGAAACGCTGATGTGAAGATCTCGGTAACTGGCAGGAATTTAGCACAGTGAGTGTTAGAGGGAAGGTTTGCGGACCAGAACCCAGAAGGGACTTCTGAGGACCCGCCTCTGCCCTGCACACCTCATGCCCTTCCAGTCCTGCCCCGCACGCCTCCAGCCATCAAAATTCATCAACCAAGAGACCGTGCCCGGCACGTCTTCTCGCACGTCCATGTCTGTTTTACCAATGTTTAAATATTTTCAACAAATCACTGTAGGGGGAAGAGATAAAGATGAAGTGGTGTCGTGCACTATCAGGAAAGAGGGACTTCTCGCGACCCCTTGGAGGAAGAAGAGTTGACTGAAGTGTAAATGGTGGGAAATTGAGAAATGAAAGCCAGGAAAGACCAGGAGAGAGATAAGGAAGGAAGGAGACGAGAGACAGGACTCGCTCAGCTGATGGCTCAGCTGGTGGCTGCAGCCAGCCCCTGAATGCTGGAAACAGCTTTATTTATACAGCGTCTTAACAAAGTTACACAAATCTTTTTTTTTTATTAAATGATAGCTGTGTACATTAATGCAATCATGGGGTACAGTGTGATGTTTTCATATACAATTTGAAATATTTTCATCAAACTGGTTTACATAGTCTTTATGTCATTTTCTTAGTTATTGTGTTAAGATGTTTATATTCTACTCTTAGAAAGATTCACTGTACCCTTGTAAGATAAACCTCAGAAGTGATCCCTCCAAACACCCTCCCTCTTCCCATCTTCCTCTCCTTTCCCTCTCCCCCTCCATATTCTTAGGCTATAATCAAGTTATAGCTTCATATGAAAGCTATAAATTAGTTTCATAATAGGGCTGTGTACATTGGATACTTTTTCTTCCATTCTTGTGATAGTTTGCTAAGAACATTTTCCAGCTCCGTCCATGTAAACATGAAGAACATAAAGTCTCCATCTTTCTTTATGGCTGCATAGTATTCTGAATACGAAAAACCACATTACAACAAAAATATTTGTATCAGAACGTTTATTGCAGCCCAATTCATAATTGCCAGGTCATGGAAGAAGCCCAAGTGCCCATCGATCCACGAATGGATCAAAGCTTACACAAATCTTAACACGTGAGTTAGAGATCAACCGTACAGAGGAAGAACTGTGTACTTGACCATAGCGAGGAAAGTCTGCCTGGGCTATGTGACTTCTGACAGGTGAAAAGACTGTTAAGGAGGACAAGGGGTTGGGGGTCCCTCCCTGAGCACTTCCTAGGTGGTGTGGACCCTGCCGCCCATAGCCCGCTCTCCACAGACTGGGACCTAGCAACACACCTACTGGATAATGTTCACGAGTCTTAACTGGATCTTGGGAATAATTAGAAGCCACTAATGAAGTTTAAGTGAATTCCATGATTAGAAATACATCAGTAGCAGAGCATTCAAGGGCAAGAGTGAGAAAGGACGGAGGTAGAAGGATGCTTACCTTTCTTTCCATGTGGGACGGGGGAGTGCACAGAGGGTTATGATACTGCAAATGTTGACTATTAATTCTGAGAACATGAGAATCAAATTTCGAGTTCTCATCTGGTCTCACAATATTGAAATAGCGTCTAGACTTGCTGATTGGCATCTGAGTGCCTGTTTCTCATTAAAGGGTAATACTCCAGCTAAACAGGAGAGGAGTTGAGTCTTCAAATGAGATTTTCTATTCAGAGTTGGTATAATTTATTTCTCTTCTCACTGTAGTCTATTATCACTCTGTCAAATTATACTACTGTATAACATAAAATCTAGTTGTGGAGACTTGAAATCTAGATTTGGCAGCATTTAACACATTTTTATCTTGTTCTAAAAATCTTTTTTACCACTATAAGCTCAAGATTTTCACCTTATCACCTCTGGGCAGGCAGTTTGGTACACAATGACTGCATAGTTCAGGTCAGAAACTTGGCACAATCATGCACTGACGTAATATGTATTATGATGTTTCTCTCAATTTCTTTTTTTCTCTAAAATGTTATTCTCATTTCTGATTTTAATATTCAAATGTTTGCAGTCTTGCCATAAAAATGTGCAATGCGATTGCCTGTATTCTCTGTCCAGTGAATAACGAAGTCTCCTAAATATTAAAGGCTTGTAATTAGTAGTGTCTGCTGTATCCACTTAATGTTGGGTGCACTTCAATTTTTTTTAATGATTCTGGTAATTTACTCAAGTAAACCGCATACTGTAAATGAAGTCAGTCATTATATGTTATATACTGTAAACTAATGAATATATATTAAATGGGATTTTTACCTCCAGTAATTCATTATATTTTATTCACTGAGAATTAGAAAAGGTGTTTAAAATTACTACTGAATTGATTATGTTAATTTGATAATGCATATCATCAGGGCCACTAAGCATTAGTGCAGTTCCCTTCTTACTCTTGGTTTTGGATTAGCCTTTTAAATGTCTTCATTGTTGACCTGACTTCCAGAAAATTAATTCCTCACACATTTTATTTGTTCTTTCAGCATAACAGAAAGGAAAACTTCCAGCCATAAATCGTACTTTCAGTTAGTGCCTGATGATAAATACATTCTTGTTCTCTGCTGCTTCGAATGATGAAATGCTATTAGCACTGAACTCTCACTTTCCTACTCCAGGCCCAGTGAATAACATTAATTGTTTTATATCCCTACACCAACGCATTCTGCCTGATTCATAAAACAGTTATGCACCATTTGGAAGCATTTCTCAGTAGGCTCCATTTTCCCCCTAAAACAAAGAGTTTGACTTCATTAATCTGGCTTTCTTATTCTCAAAATGCAGCATGAATTTTGAATTATGCACTAAATTTTAAACAATTCTTATCGTCTCTAAATCAGCTGAGGAAGGGGAAATCTGCAAAAGTGTGTTCAAATGGAGATTTAGCACAATAGATTTTCAAGGAGAAGATGTCAGTTATTCTTAACAAGTACTGTGCTTCTTGAATTTTCTTTAAAGCATTTGCAAAAATGGTATTTACTACCTATTTCAAAGAATAAAAGTACCACAAATGGACATCTAAACATCAAGTACTATGGATTCTAGCATTTATAAACACGAAAGACTGATATAAATCCTACATCTACATATCAGCTATAGGATGGGGAGATGCTGGATTTCATGCTTGGAAAATACTCTTGAAGTCATGTGATCATCAAGCCCCAAAGAAGGGAAGACAGGGCAAGAAGTAGAATTAAATAATGTTGATTTATTTAACTTATTAATTAAATATCATGAATTAATATTTTTTTAGAAAGCTGTAAAGTATTATATAGGAAACCTCCTAAATCCTGTCATTATGTTACTATGGAAATACAGATAAGGAAAACATGTTTAATATCTTTTAACTGAAGGGGCTCCTCTAAGTCATTGAAGCAGGTATTAATTTGTATTAACAATTAAGATCATATTTTAATATATATTTTCTATGTTTAGATACCTAAATAAATACATAGCATCGTGTTAACAGTTTTCTATAGTATTCAGTATGGTACCCGCTGTGTAGTCTAGGTGTGTAGCAGGCCATCCTATCTCGGTTTTTGTAATATGCTTTATGATGTTTGTGCAATGAAACCACCTAACATGAGGCATTTCTTAGAATGGATCCCTAACTTTACGCATGACTGTAGTTTCTTTTTATTTTATATTATAATGCTGACAATAAACTTAGAAGTGGAACATTATGGGGTGCTGCAAATGGATAGTATGCCAGGGTGGGATAATTTAACCATTACAGCAGCCCCTGCCTAATAATGTGAATGAAAAGGCTGAAATACAGAGGAGAACAGGTATTTCATCTGTTATGTGCACGGACTTTAAAATCAAGCAAAAACATTGTTTAAAGGTTTATTGAAGAAACATATAGTCGCTTCTGTGTAACTCCTTGAGAAATAGGTAATTAATTTGCAGGCATTTTTGACTCAATTTATCGATACTCATTAAGTGACTGAATAAAAATGGAGCAGGAGCTAAAATTGTTTGTTTACAGACAAAAATACAAATGTGGCAAATTGAAATACCTGTTTCTAAATTCATCGTATGTTTGGAATTCCATTTTACTGAAACTTAGAATATGACTACAATGAAGTCTCTGTAATAATACACGTTCAGAGCTGCATGGATTCAACTTCTTATAAATATTCTTGGCTTTCCTCCCAAACAGCAAAGTCTTATAAAAAATGCATTTCTATAAAGAATAACTATGGATATAATCCTTTAAAATATTCAAATGTGAATAAAGTAGATTATTTTTATCCCTCCAGGTGATTTAGGGTAGTTATTGAAACTTTTGGCAAGACCAAGATCCATTTGGAACTTATATTTAGATAAAGCATGTTATTTGTGATTCTATCCTGGAATAGCAGAGGAACTTTGGTAACTGCAAAGGTTTTTATGTAGACTTTCTGCGTATGCTTGTATACTTGTCTTTTTTGTCAGAACATTGATTAGAGGCTGCCATCACAAACAATTCAGCTCCATGAATTTAACTTTTGGACCACCAAATAATTTTCAAGCATACTGCATTACATTCTTTGCATTGTACTCTTGTCTATACATGCAATATTGTATTTCTTTCCTAAAATCTTGCTATATTTTCCTTTCAGTGTAAAAGATCTATAGAAAGTTGCCATTAGATGGGGTGAAGAGGGTAATAAAGGAAACACATTTGGAGTATATTGTTACTACCTTTGTAAAGAACTTTCATTACAGAGTATTTTCAATATAAGAAACCTCAGTTTTTCTGATAAAGGTACCCAGACATCTTTGGGAGAATTAAAAACAAAAAGAAAAATTTAACTCATAGTGAATTTGTAAATCTATGCCTTTTCTTCATTTTTATTATATTTGACAAACATATAAATGAGAATTATTTCTTCAAGTTACAAAATTTATTATAAGCATTTTAGTATTACAAATCGTTGTATTCTATCAAGTAAGTTTCTAGCTTTCTATTACTTTATACATGTGTTCTCTCAGGAAAAGATGAATATGGTATATTACACAATTTTACTGAGGATTATGTTCTTCACTGGGAGTCAAAAAAACTAAATAATAGTAAGTTATTAATGCTGGGAGAAATGTGTCTTTAGGTGATTTGTCCTTGTGTGAACATCACAGAAGGTACTTACACAATCCTAAATGGTATAATCTACTACAGACCTGAGCTGTATGGTACAGGCCAGGGGTAGAGAACCCATGGCCTTCTGGGTCCCCAAGTATGGCCTTTTGACTGAATCCATATTTAACAGAACAAAGTCATTTTGTTCATCTTTTATGTCTTTTATTTTTAAAATAAGTTTTAAATACCAGGAATAAAATGAGTTTCAACAAAATAATCTTCTCATATTGACCAGTACAATTAGAGCATTAATAAGCCAGAAAGGCTAAATTGATGGCTGCTATCCTAATGATTTAGTTCTAACTTCCCCTCCCCCAACTGGCTCCTCTGCCTCACGAGACTGGCTAGCGCCAGTTTATGGGGGTAGAGCACTCCAGTCTTCTACCAGCTTTGGCAATACTGCACTGTGTTTCTATCTGAAGAGCTATTTGTGCATAGTTGCACAGCTCAAAAATATTTTTTATTTCTGTCTGCTCGACAATCCGTTATGTCAAAGAAGATCCATGGATTGGTGAAAGAAGAAAAAAAGATTGTTAATGAGGATTGGGAGTTGTAGTATTACTATGTTTCTGCAAAAAATAAGATGATTTGCTTGCTTTGTGATACTGCAATATCAACTCAATCCTTTCTGATACCCATGTCAGACCTCATCCTACAAAATTATTTTCCTGTTCTGCTCTGATGTGGGAGGACATCAGACACATTTTTCTTTTATTGTTACATTTGTTCACTGCCTCACTGTAGGCTCCTGTGTGATGTATTCCTTCACGTAGTATGAACTGTAGCCAATAGATAGTACAGGTTGCACCATTTCTGTTTCTCAGCAGGCCATGTGTTTTGAATAAGTGATCACACGTTGTATTTGTGCAGTTGTGCTTGTAGGAAAATGGCCCTCCCCAAATTAGTAAGAGCTGGAGCGTAAGCAGATGGCAGAAAAATTGGGTTAGAAAGCGTGAAGTTTAATACTCACCAGCACTGTAACACTTACAAGACAACAAATACAGTATTTTAAATTAGAAGGGAGGTACAAATAGTTGTACTGCATTAATTAAGATATGATATACAGTTAAACTATGATATTAAAATTACATGAGATTACCATCATATATGTGGTCTGTTATTAACTAAAACATCATTTTGTGGCACGATTGTAATGTTAATGATAGTAATTAGCTAGTGGTTTATGCCAACTATAAATTAAATCATACATTTAAATGCTTTAAATGTTGCTTGACACACAACATTCAGTGTGTAGTAGCTGCTTTTGAATATTTCAAGCTTTAATTTACTAAGAGTCATTCTAATACATTCATGTTAATTAACATTCATGTTAGTTTGGTTAATTTCTTGTTTAAATACATGGATATCAAAAATGTGCACTTGCATATTGCTCTTTTGTTTTTTATGCCTCATAACTTTACAGATAACAGAATTTGTTAAATATCTACTCTGTAAAAACTGCCACTATTCTTAGGTATCCAAATATCTTCTTCATGCTTTGGGTTTTGTGAAATTTGACCCCAATTATAAAATTATTGGGGTATAAATAATTATTATTAATTATACATATATATAAAATTATAATTGTTTCAAAGTTGCATTTACTTTTTGATGCAAATGTCAGATGACCTGAAAATATAATACCAGAAAGAAATATTTTGCTTCCCTT
Source organism: Galago senegalensis (assembly GCA_963575145.1). Lineage (NCBI taxonomy): Eukaryota > Metazoa > Chordata > Mammalia > Primates > Galagidae > Galago > Galago senegalensis. The sequence goes on from CAUYTI010147015.1 coordinate 39,772, forward strand.
TGCTTGGTTACTCCTTACTGGGGGCAGGGCTGGTGCTCTGCACTGTGGAAAACAGTCTCCTGTAAATATTAAATCGATCAATCTATTGATGAATCAAAGATGACATGGGATGGTGGCCTTTATTCATCTTCCTGGAAATTGGATTACAGAACTTACTTCAGAGCCAAAGCTGAGTGTGTCACAACAGCTCTGGCAACCAATATTCTGAGAAAGCCATTATACTGACACAACTAAAATTTGTTACCACCCTATCAGTGAGGGGTGAATCACTTCTTAATTTCCCTAGTGCTACAAATATCTGGCACAATCATGTTGGTAAATAAATCAGTGTCAAGCTAAAGGTATTTGATTAACGGAGATTTTAGTTGTCTACCCACTTTTCTGCCTCTGACAGCATGCAGCTTGTTTCAATCACCAAATATATCAAAAATAGCATATTAAAGGGAAATAATACCAGCAGAGTTAAAGGAGTGTTATTCCTTTGATCAGTAGTTCATGTTGCTACCTCTGTATGGCATGACAGATCTCTAAAGCTGCTTATATAAAATTTGGTTCAGAGAATATGTGATGTATAACTCATAACATTTTACCTATTTTGAAGTAGAAGAGAGCTAATTTTTCCCCACATAACTTCAAATCAATTTAATCCAAAAATAGAAAAAAAGGGTTCTAGAAAGTTTAATGTCATCTCTACTAATTAATCAGATGCAGCAGCATAAAATACACATGTAATCTCATTTACCAAAATGTAGAACAATAAGTAATGCTACACAGGTGATGGAATAATAATGCAGTTACTGTAATAATGTAATAACTTTAACCAATAGAGTTATATGATAAAGGCCCCTTTATATACATTCAGTTTTATTTAGAAGAGAAAAAAGTGTACAGAGTATATATGTATGTGTATGCATGTGTGTTTTTATATACATATGTAAACCGTAAGAAAAATAGATGTGCATATTTTAACAGCTGTATGACAAAAATGCCACAATGCAGTTTCTGGCTTAAGCAAAGAAATATGAAGCCAACTCTAGAAAAATTTTCACTTCCTCACATCTGTTTTCTATGTACTTTTGTTGCTCTCCATGATAACTTTTCTTCTTCTTTATAGGAGTTGCATATTCCTATTTTTTTTAATAAAAACATGACTATTTTGCAATCTTTAAGGCTTTGTTATGTTCATTGATTAATTAACCATATTTTGTTCTGTTTTTAGTATTTCAGGAATTGGCAAGTCAGCCCTGAAATCTGGGGTATTGAATGTAGCCAAATGTTCCACAAATTCATTTTAAAAATATTCAAATCAAATTTGTTCCTTCTCCATCATCTTGAAGAAGAGCGATATAGGACAACTAAGACAAGACAGGACACCCTTTTACAATAATGTTGATTTACCCAGAACGTGGTGCCCTCACCTCTTTAGAGTCTCACTCTTAAAGCTGTTACAATGGCAATTAAATTTCAACATGAATATTGGAGTGGACATTCAAAACAACACTTTGTGATGGGAATTCCTCTCCACTCATCTCAGATGTTTGTGAATCATTTTCTGTTTCTCTTCCCACTCAAGCACTTCCACACCTCTTCATTGCTAAACATAGATTAAGCTTCCAGACTTACTTTTTCTGAAAAAAAGACATTTATACATACATACATATATATCTTTTATATGCATACATTATCTTATATATAAGGTAAAAATATGTGAAAAGGATATATTAATCTTATCTTTTGTTTGTTTGTTTGGCCGGGGCTGGGTTTGAACTCACCACCTCCAGCATATGGGACCAGCGCCCTACCCTTTTGAGCCACAAGCGCTGCCCAATCTTATCTTACTTTTATAATGTCTATTAATATGCTTCTACATTTAGTGTATTTGATAAGAATTTCTACTTATTTACTTCAATCTTTAAGAAGCCAAATAAAGGAAATTGAGCTTTAACACAGACAGCTACCATCAGACATTTATAAATATGTATTTTAGAAGTCACATTTTTCTGATATTGTGGTACTTTTGAAATACATCAAAGTAGGCTTTGTTATGTTCACTGATTAATTAATCAAATTTAGCCCTGTTTTCAGTATTTCAGGAACTGGCAAGTCAGCCCTGAAATCTGGGGTATTGAATGGAGTATAATGTTCTTAAAGATAACGTGTTCAAAAATTGTGATAAGCTATACTGCACAAAAATGAAAGTTATCTTATATGAATTAAATAATGATAACAAAATTTTTCTGCATTTTGTTTTGTATAAGAATAAAATCATCATTCATCATATTGATCCAGTCTACATAGCAAGAAAACCTCAATGTCTAAATAAAAATTTCTTGATCTCATAAAACAACATTAGCATTATAGAATAATAGATGGGAGAGCACATATGGTAAGTGAATACTTCTTAGACCCTCAGTTTGATTAGAATACATTTGGTTATGGAAAAAACAAAATTAAAAGTCCACAAATATTTTGAAGAAGCTAAAATAAGAATAGAGAAATTTTTAAATTTTATATTTATGCTTTATATAATAAAGACAAGGAAACAATAATATCGAAAATAGAAAGACATTAACTACATTAATATTAAACAATTATGCAGAAGTGTTTGAACAATGACTGGAATAAATTTCTTCATTTAAGTAAGTGGGAAGGTGGGAAGATAAACCCCTTAACCTTTTAATCATGTAATGTAGAATAGCCAAATTTTAATATGCCTATCACTGATATCTGATCAAGAGTTTAGTCATTACTCTGTGGTATCTCTATATCACTCAAATGTAAATAGGTACTTTCTTTAAAAAAAAAAAAAAGGTACACTCCCAAGTAAGTCTAGTAATCAGAGTTGACAAGAAAATAATTAATGTTCATTTATCCCAATGTAGTCATTTTGCAGAGGAAGAGTCTAATGCTAGGGCAGTAAAGAGGCTTCCAGAGGGGGTGGGAGGAAAGGTGGTTAAGCCATTAAAATAGAACATTTGAACTTGGCTCTATGTGTCCTGATTCCTGGCTCAATTAATTGTATCATTATTAGTGGTCAGAATGCTTATTAAGCATCAGTTAAATGTTGGACACTGTGCTAAGTTTCTGAGAAAGCTGAGAAGTGGATCCTTAGGATGGCCCTGGCACTGTGTTTTGCCTCGTTTACTTCATCACGAAGTAAAGTGGATAGAATCTATCCACGAAGTGGATAGAATCTCAGGACACTGGACAGTCGATCGCAAAATTACTTGCCGAAAAACAGGATGTTTAAGTTTATAAGTGGCATCTGTCCTGGTCTCAAAGGTAAAAATGGGGGGGGGAGGGGTCTTTCAGAGAAGATTGATTGGACAAGGTGAGGTAAAGTGAAACCTACAGCTTTGGAGTTAGCCACACTAGGTGACAACAATTATCCCTGCCTACTGCAACACCCTGGGTGAGAGGGAGGACCCAAGTTTAAGGATTTGAAAGGATTTCTGCTTGATAGTCCTTCTTCTTTTCCTCTTTTTCCTTAAACTGTCTTTGTCAATCCAAAATGTGAATTGAATAAGGAGAGAAACTTTTCTGGTTTATTTTAATACTTTATTTTTTTATTTTTTTTTTATGTCTTTTTTACCATGGATGTGAAATTGTTAAAGCATCGAATAACTCCTCATCGTTTGGGAAGAGAAATGTCCTTACTTTAACTTTTATGCGTGCCTCCACGCACTAAATCTTACCTTGTGAGGCTGAAAATCTTTAAAGAGCACCTCTAAGTACATAATTTACAACTGGGGGATGACGGAAAGACGGCTCAACGATGGTACTATAAGTTGGGCATCGATTGGGTTTTGGTACACAATGGATGTGCCTGCAAATGATCCAGTAGATGCCAAGCTTTTTAGGAGGGAAGTATTGACAAATCATACCCCCTCCAACCCCTTGTTTCATGGTGCTGTTAGCTAATGTGATATAAAGATGCATCAGCGTCTGCCCTGCTTCCAACCGTCCCCTCTTCTGATGAATGGCATATTTGGAAAAGCTACTGACACAGGGAGGCAGGAGGGAATGCCGCTCTGTATAAAGAATGCAATCATTTTTGTACAAGTAAGAACATTTTCCTATCCTCACCCTGGGTTTGAGACTATGGATACGGAAGACGTTTCTGTAATGTATGTGTGTCTGCATAGCATCTATCTCCAGACACTGTGAACAATTTCCCTGCCCTGACTGAGGGAGATTAGTTTATGAAGGATGTGAATGGTTTTTTGCACAAACCAAGAAGGACCCTGATGAGGTAACTAGCATCTGGTAAAGGAAAACGCAGCATCTGAGACAGAAAATTAGTGAGTGATGCGTGTGGGGATAACCCCTCTCCCCACCCTTTGTCAGCTACATCAAAGTGCAGCTGTCTGTGTTCTATATTAGAGTCTGGCTCACAGGATTTAAAATATTTAACAATTTCATAACTACCTTGCCTTAGTTTACAGGACACTTCTGCATAATTTATCATAGTTGATCCTCATAATTATCCTAGGACCACCAGGGTTAATTAATTTTATAAATAAAATCAAGTCTCTGAGGGAATGCCCGGAAAATATGTCCTCCAATCATTCATATTTTTGTTGAGTATTTCCATTCCTGCCCTATTCTCATTTTAAAACACTCAATGGAATAAACTATAAGTGGGTATCAATCATAATAGCAAACCCTGAATATCATAACCTTTCAAAAATACCTCTTCCCTTCGTGACATATCAGAATTAATGAGCTTGAAGATAAAATGCCTGAGGCTTCTCCCACGGGAGGATACACGGGCCTTCACTGTCTGACTTTATAAAGATCCTTTTTTGTTATTTAGTCTAACCCTATAGCACAAATGTTCTTTAATGGCCCAGTAATGTTCGTGTGTGCCTGTGAGTGTGTAGGAGGTAAAGTTAGAAATTACACAGTCTGTTTGTTCAAGAGCTCAGGTAGGCCTGTTTTCACATTTGGTGTAGTATTCTGTGGCAGAGAAACTGGCTTCTCTCCAAAGGGTAAAGGCAGACTTCTTAAGTGTCATTGTCTGAGATAATTAATGGTTTCACTGAGTGCATACAGATTGCAAAGTAAAAATAATTCTGGACTACTGACTTCTAAGACATTTGATATAGTTTATTGCAGATTGCTAATTATTGTCCTTATTTAGATATTTATATATTTTATTTGTATATTGCTATTCTTGATTTTTAAAGTAATTTTTAGTTTTTCTTTTAAAGTTTGGGAGATCTGTTGTATATTTTTATTGTATTCCTGGAGCACATTCGAGCCTTCAAAATGCACATCTTTAATTAGATTAAACGGATGATGCCATACACAGAACAACTTTTAGAATCTGGGGCATATGTTTACCTAGGTTTCTTTCTATTATTTTTAATTCCTTAATGTCACTAATTAAATTTGTCAATATCAAATAAGCAAATAACTAAGCAACACATATACAAAAAGGGAGATCCATAGGCTGATAAATAAGTCAACAAATTTTTCGATGTTTTTGAGGTCATAATTTGTTAAAATGTATTTTGTCCTTTCTATGAACTTTCCTCTCCTGAATAAAATTTTCACTTTATTGATTTATTTTAGTGTAAAGATATAAACAAATAAATTTATTTTTCTTTAATAAATATTGACCTTTTCGGTTTAAAGTAGCTTTCAGTCTTCTTTCTTTTAGATTAAAACCACAATATTTCTGAGTCCAATAAAGAAAATGTGAAGTACTGTATCCATCTACTTACTAAAGACATTGGCATGTTTTGGCAATTATATCTGAATATATTATTCTCCAGCCTTATTTGAATTTAAAGTACTGAGTAGCATTATAGTGTTTTTATCAAATTTGATAATAAATACATATGTATTCAAATTTACATTTTATTTTTATTAAACAATTAATAGATAACATTGAGCATTTTATAATACTTTTAAATAACCTTATAGGAAATATCCCATGAACTGAAATATTCTATAAAGTTACTATGTAATATGTTGCCTTAATTTAATTTACAGAATTTTTGAGATAACTCATAAATTCACTCATGCTAAAGAGAGAAATTCAAGAAAGTGAGAATTCATAATTAATATTTACATTTGTTTTGTAAAAGTGTATGTCGAATACAAAATACATTCTCTTTGCTTAAACCATTTTCTTATTTTACCTATCTCTGTGTATGTATATGTTTAGTTATTCCAAGAAAAAAATAATTGAAATATACAATAATCTAACATCTTCAAATAATTTGTAGTAATTTCCAATATTCCTGGAAAGTGATAAAAACAGTCCCTTAATTTATCAGAGATAAATCTTATGGTGAAAATGACTGTTAGTAATAATTTTTATTTCTTACATATTAAAAATAGTTTCAATACCAATATTTTACTTCTTTTTATTATCTTAATTACTACAGCTTAAAAAAAATATTTCTAGCCTTTTTTTATAATAAACTACTTGTTATCTGACTGTAAGCCTGAAAGAAGCTCCTGTATGACTCCACCTCCCCCATGAGTTTCTTAGCACTAGCACTTTGTGAGTTTTCGATATTTGGTAAGACACGTGCTTTGATCATGCTGTTCTCATAATGTCAGACAAGACGACCCTACTGATCATCTTCACAAAGACTGACACATACAGTTGAGAAAAAATATATATTGTTTTGGCATTTGTGTGTGATAGGCAAAATGCTTCTCTGAAACACAATAGCTTGTAATATTTACAGATTTTAAATACAGATTTTAAAATATTGCCCCAGGTTATTATTTACTTTATATTTCAAAAGTTCTGGGATGAATAGGGGCAAAAATAATAAATTATAGTATTTTAGAAATCACAATTGAATTGTATAACGTATAAGACACACTAATTTATGTTTCCCAGAAGAAATTATATTCAATAATGTAATAGGACAGCAATTTAATAAGGTGCATAGTGTAAAATTCATATCTTTGGAATATTTATTGTTCAAAAATACTTCTACCTATTAAATTATGCTTTTTAAAATTGATATTGTTTACATCAGGCCTGTGAACATTTTAAAAGACTTGTCCTTAGGGAAAGTGACTCTCTCTAATCACACAGTATAAGATATTTGTAAATGGTGGTATTTTAAAAGCAATCAAGAAACTTGTGTGGTATCATCATGTTAAGTACTAATCAGCTTTTGACATAGAACCCTGATTATTTTTGTTTTATAAAATAAGTTTATGTGAACAGACACGTCCTTATTAATTTTACTGGTTAATAATTAGCTAAGTAACTCTTGCTGATAAAATGATAATCATACCGTGCACCCGCACATGTTGATATTCCTACACAAATGGAATTGTTGAAAGTTTGTATAATTTTCTTTGTCGTAGAACTGGATATATTTGATCTTTGGTCAATAGTGAGGTAGTCAACGTACTTATTGCTGCAGACTCTATTTCCTACTCAATAATGATCTCTGTTCTGCAATGTGAACTTGTCTCTCTCCTCTTAAGAGATAGAATCTATTTCTCCACTCACTTGAATGTGACCAGTAAAATATTGCAGAAGTGATGCTGGGTCAGCAGTGAGCAATGACCATAGTCTTCACATGGCCTAGCAAGGTACATTTCCTAGGTAGGCCACCTTTAGATTCCTTATATTAAGTGTAATTAATATGAGATCAACAGGCAGTAGGAAGATTAGCCCAAGTCTCGTGCATCTGAGACAAAATACAAAGAATAGAAGTACCTTAGAGCAGTGAGACACCAGAGCTGTGAGTGAGGAAACCATGTAGGGAATAGATCACCAGTGGAAGCACTTCACCACCTCACACATGGATCAGACATGAGCCAATAGATGGCCCCTTCCACAAGATCTTGAGCCAGTGAAAATTTTTTTATTTTAACAATTAAATTTTGGCTAGTTAGAAATCTTCAGTAAAACTATAAGGGATTAAATTTTATTAATAAAATAATAGATCATCAATTCAAGTTCTACTGTGTAATATAACTTTATTATTTCTTGACTGGTATATTTCTGTGTGTGTATATATATATATATGTGTGTGTGTGTGTGTGTATGTATGTGTGTGTGTGTGTATATATATATATTTTTTTTCTTCCTTTGAGTACCTGCCCTCTGTCCATTGCCCAGCATTCTTTTAAAAGATGAGTAACCAAAGAGAGCTGATTGTATCCTAGTCCTCCTGAATATAGTGATTGAATTAAAGGTTTCACAAACATAGTTAGTAGTTAATAAGAGTCTTTATTAATGGTATTATTACTTACTCTAGGAAGAGGAAATTTGATCCTTGTGTTGCCAGTGTATATATTAAGGGCAACATAGAAAAAGCCTGCCAGAGAATTCAGTTAAAAAAATGAAAAGGATCAAATTGAACAAGAAAGACACAGACAACTAATGATATATTTTGAACTCCAAGACCCAGTCATACCTAAGGCAAGATTTTCCCTTTGATTTCACAGATATGTGAGCTGAAAGATATTTTTTTCTTAAAGTAGTTTTATCTGGATTTCTACTAGTGAAACCTGAAGTCCTGACTAAACAAACTGCATGGACCCCTGTGTGATCTGTGAAGGCAGAGAGGAATCATAACAGAGATGCTGTTGCTCATAAATTTATTATCAAGTTAAATACAAATGAATATCATATTCATCTGAAAAATTGTTGGTAATCCATTCTGTTTAAATACTTGTCCTAGACATATAGAAGTCCACACGTGCAGCCCCATATTATACATATTCTCAATGAATTAACAATCTGTTAAAAATGTTTGCCAGATAAAAGCTATTGGTTCCAAGAGGATGCAAATTTTGAGGAAAGTCAGAGACTGCCCTGTCGTCTTCCGTCGCCCGCGAAGAAAGACAACACCGAGGAGATCTTCCAGTAGCACTTTATTGTACGGAGATTATCGCGAAGAACCCCTATGCTCTCTCTCTTCCCGTTTTTATCCCCCCTCTTAAGCTCCTCCTCAGTTCCCTCTTCCACCAATCACACGCTGCCACAGTGGCTCAGGGCGAGGCTAATGGGCAAGGTTCTGCGCATGTCAGGACGGCTGACATAGTA